>SDVV010037189.1:0-10867 GCA_016164225.1 Gammarus roeselii
TATATATTAAATTATTGCATGACTTCGTATTATTCTCGCTGCAATTGAATCATTTGGTAGTTAACACGTTATTTGTACTGCATTGTGTAAGCCCAGAGAGTGGGCACGGCAGAGTAAACATTAAACGGACCAATTTACAAAGATTAATATTTATTTTGTATAAGCCACATTTCGTTAGTCTTGTTGAAAAAGAACGACGTGTTCGTACAAAAATTAAGATATTTAAAAACAAGAATTTGGTTCTACTTAACATTTCTAAGACATTTTTTGAATGACATGAAAGAATTACAAAAGAAATGATCGTGTTTAACGTTGTTGTTGGGTCAATGATTCACTTTGACCAATTAATTTATCATCGTTTGCTTCCATTGATCAAAATTCGAGAGTAACTTCGTTGTTCTTCAGCAATATCTTTTCCGGTTAAAATTCGTGGGAATATATAATTCTCAATTATCAAAACAACAGAAATAAACCGCTGTGCTGATGTTTTCTATAATCATAAACCAACACATTTTATGCTAATTTTTGTATATTTTTTTATGAACGCTCTAATTTTAACTTCAGCATTTCTCCCCGCCACTGCTTTAATGCAATCATTCGTAACGTGAACATATTCGTAAAAGTGATAACCATAATTTACTCAGACAGACTACGTGAAGTCTAAGGTTAAGGCCGTCAATTACAACATGTATGTTCCAAATCAAATGAACAAAAAGTTGCGTAACTGTCTATTGTCGTTTTTAGAAAACTATAATTGAAGCAATTTGAGAAATAAAAGTGCTATTATTGGGCTGGTTGGGTTTGAAGGTCAGTGGAACATTGTCTTCTGATTTGTATCAACAGTGAGAAAAAATATAACCTGAAGACCAAATGTGTGCTACCAGTGCTATTGTTACCAACTTATATTTATCAAATTCGTGTAATTTGCAGCGCTATGTTACTCTAGAAAGTGACTCCTTTGTCAATGAATTGAAGGAATATGTTACGAGAATGTGCACCTGGAAGATGATCTGAGATATATTAAACAGCAGTACACGATGTGTTACTTTTATATCATTCATATACGAACTGATTTGTTATGGCTGCAGATCATAATAGTGATTTATTTGCATTTCCCAGTTGTTGACAAGCAAGTTAAAGAGCACGTTTCGTCCTCATTAGTTGCAATATAGCAACGGCTGTTGTGGACAACATCAAAACCAAGTTCGCAAAATGTACTCGTCGCCCTTAAAGTCGACAATCTCTGCGCCACGAGAGTTGAACACACGACCACGATCTCATGTTCATCTTCATCTACCGCCATATGTCACCACACGTCATCAACGACGTCAGCTTCTTGTTGAGGTCATCAACAACTCCAGCTTGCATCAAATATGAACGTATAGCTGACAAATTTGATCAGGTAATACTTGGATGTACGGGTACCTTTCCTTTGCATGGGTTCATGGCCTACGTGTGTAGTGTTTGCTGCCTTGCTAACATCATTATCTGTGGGCGCTTGTCTGACCCTGGGTGTGTAGTGTTTGCTGTCAGGCCCGTAGATGCCAGGTTCAGGCCCGTAGATGCTAGGGAGGGTCAGCCTGTAAATGCTAGGGTCAGGCCCGTAGATGCTAGAGTCAATCCCGTAGATGCTAGGGTAAAGCCCGTAGATGCTAGGGCCATGCCTGTAGATGCTAGGGTCAGGCCCGTAGATGCTAGGGTCAGGCCTGTGAATGCTAGGGTCCTACAAATGTTTACAAGTGTTTACAAGTCAGGCCCGTTGATGCTAGGGTCGGCCCGTAGATGCCAGGGTCAGGCCCGCAGAAGCTAGGGTCAGGCCCGCATATGCTAGGGTCAGGCCTGTAGATGCTAGGGTCAGACCCGTAGATGCAGAAGGTATTTATGTGACACTTTGCTCGGAGGAGGTGCGTTTGAGGACTTGAAACACCAAGAATGGACATAAATGAATACCAATTAGGGTTCCCCTGCAACGAGGCTATAGATAATGAGGGAGGAAATTGCCACCCCCTGTTTAGAGTTCCTCTGCAACAAGGCTAGCTATATATAATAAGGGAAGGAGGAAATTGCCTCCCCCTGTTTATGGTTCCCCTGCAACGAGGTTACAGATAATGAGGGAGGGAATTGCCTTCCCCTGTTTATGGTTCCCCTGCGTCGAGACTATATCTAATGATGGAGGAAATTGTTTCCTCCTGTTTAGGGTTTCTCTGCAACGAGGCTATAGATAATGAGGGAGGGAATTGCCTCTGCCTGTTTATTGTTCCGAAAACAATCATCATATCTTATTCATTAAGTGAATATTAGAATTCAATATAAATATTTTAGGAATGTCAATACCACTCAAAATACATGGTATTGACACCTAACACGAGAAGCCTGTAATGGATTTGTTTTCTCCTATCCAGGTCCTAAGAGGCTGTGGCTGCCATACATGCGGACGCTGGTGAGAACTAAACCGCATTTGCACTAAACTTCATATTGAACTTCCATACACGAAGAACTAGTTATTTGTAGCACATCTCCCTCAATGTGAGCTGCTTGGCAGACATTTTCTACGTTTGAGTACCTACTCGTGCACAACATATTATATCCATGATAATCCAATAACGGTGTGCCATCGACGAACGTCTCCCGCGAGTCTTATATGTGAGACGGAATTGTCAACTATATGAGACGGGGTTTTCTACTATGTGAGACGGAGTTGCCCACTATGTGAGACGGGGTTGTCTACTATGTGAGACGGAGTTGTCTTCTAGGTGAGACGTAGTTGTCTACGATGTGAGACGGAGTTGCCTACTATGTGAGACTGGGCTGTCTACCATGTGAGACAGAGTTGCCTACTATGTGAGACGTAGTTGTCTACTGTGAGAGATGTCGCTGTCCACTATGTGAGATGGAGTTGTATACTATGTGTGACGGAAATGTCTACTATGTGAGACGGAGATGTCTACTATGTGAGACGGAGTTGACTATCATGTGAGACGGGGTTGTCTACTATGTGAGACGGAGTTGTCTACTATCTGAGACGTAGTTGACTACTATGTGAGACGGAGTTGCCTACTATGTGAGACGGGGTTGTCTACTAGGTGAGACGGAGTTGCCTACTATGTGAGACGTAGTTGTCTACTGTGAGAGATGTCGCTGTCTACTCTGTGAGACGGAGTTGTCTACTATATGTGACGGAGATGTCTACTATGTGAGACAGAGCTGCTTACTATGTGAGACGTAGTTGTCTACTGTGAGAGATGTCGCTGTCTACTATGTGAGACGGAGTTGTCTACTATGTGTGATGGAGATGTCTACTATGTGAGACGGAGTTGTCTTCTATGTGTGATGGAGATGTCTACTATGTGAAACGGAGTTGTCTACTAAGTGAGACGAGTTTACAAACGGGATCACATCGACATGCATTAGTTGCTTGTGAGGCGTGTCTGATCACGTGAACGACCTGCATTAGTTGCTCTTGAGGCGTGTCTGATCACGTGAACGACATGCATTAGTTGCTCGTGAAGCGTGTCTGATCACGTGAACGACATGCATTAGTTGCTCGTGAGGCGTGTCTGATCACGTGAACGACATGCATTAGTTGTTCGTGAAACGTGTCTGATCACGTGAACGACATGCATTAGTTGCTCGTGAGGCGTGTCTGATCACGTGAACGACATGCATTAGTTGCTCGTGAGGCGTGTCTGATCACGTGAACCTTTATATTCACTTATGTGAATCATTATTTTAGTTTCCGTCAAGTGCCGCATAGTGGCAAATTATGCACAATATTTTCTTTTTGATCTTCATTTACCATGTCAGGGAACTCCCTTAGCAATCGAGGGAGCACTCCTAGCATATCCTAGCATGTCAGGGAGCTCTCCTAGCATGCCTTTGCGTGTCAGAAAGCTCTCTTAGCATGTTTTAGCATGTCAGATTGCTTTTCTAGGATGTCCTAGCATGTCCTATCATGCCAAGAAGCTCTCTAAGCATCTAAGGGAGCTCTCCTAGCATATCCTAGCATGTCGAAGCTCTCCTAGCATAACAGGGAGCTCTTCTAACATGCCCTAGCATGTCAGGAAGCTCTCCAAGCATGTCAGGGAACTCTCCTAGCATGCCAAGGCGCTCTCCTAGCATGTCCTAGAATGTCAAAGCTCTCCAAGCATGTCAATGAGCTCTCCTAACATGTTCTAGCATGTCAAGGAGCTCTCCTAGCATGTCAGGGAGCTCTCTTAGCGTGTCAGGAAGCTCTCCTAGCATGTCTTAGCATGTAAGGAAACTCTCCAAGCAAGGAAGTTGGTGCGAGCGATGGGAGGAGGATTAGGAGCTTTGGACACTCCTCATATCAATTATCCCCATCTGTGAAGGTAAAGGAGTCAATTATCCCATCTGTGAAGGTAAACGAGTCAATTATCCCCATCTGTGAAGGTAAAGGAGTCAATTATCCCCATCTGTGAAGGTAAAGGAGTCAATGATTCCCATCTGTGAAGTTAAAGAAGTCAATTATCCCCATCTGTGAAGGTAAAGGAGTCAATTATCCCCATCTGTGAAGGTAAAGGAGTCAATAATCCCCAACTGTGAAGGTAAAGGAGTCAGTTATCCCTATCTGTGAAGGTAAAGAAGTCAATTATCCCCATCTGTGAATGTAAAGGAGTCAATTATCCCCATTTGTGAAGGTAAAGGATTCAATTATACCCATCTGTGAAGGTAAATGAGTTAATTATCCCCATCTGTGAAGGTAAAGGAGTCAATTATACCCATCTGTGAAGGTAAAGGAGTCAATTATCCCCATATGTGAAGGTAAAGGAGTCAATTATCCCCATCTGTGAGGGTAAAGGAGTCAATTATCCCCATCTGTGAAGGTAAAGGAGTCAATTATCCCTATCTGTGAAGGTAAAAGTCAATTATCCCCATCTGTGAAGGTAAAGGAGTCAATTATCCCTATCTGTGAAGGTAAAGGAGTCAATTATCCCCATCTGAGTAGGTAAAGAAGTCAATTATCCCCATCTGTGAAGGTAAAGGAGTCAATTATCCCCATCTGTAAAGGTAAAGGAGTCAATTATCTCCATCTGTGAAGGTAAAGGAGTCAATTATCCCCATCTGTGAAAGTAAAGGAGTTAATTATCCCCATCTGTGTAGGTAGAGGTGTCAATAATCCCCATCTGTGAAGGTAAAGGAGTCAATTATCCCCATCCGTGAAGGTAAAGGAGTCAATTATCCCTATCTGTGAAGGTAGGGGAGTCAATTATCTTCATCTGTGAAGGTAAAGGAGTCAATTATCCCCATCTGTGAAGGTAAATGAGTCAATTATCCCTATCTGTGAGGGTGAAGCAGTCAATTATCCCCATATGTGAAGGCAAAGGAGTCAATTATCCCCATCTGTGGAGGTAAAGAAGTCAATTATCCCCATCTGTGAAGGTAAAGGAGTCAATTATCCCCATCTGTGAGGGTAGAGGTGTCAATTATCCCTATCTGTGAGGGTAAAACAGTCAATTATCCCCAGCTGTGAAGGTAGAGAAGTCAATTATCCCCATCTGTGAAGGTAAAGGAGTCAATTATCCCCATCTGTAAAGGTAATGGAGTCAATTATCCCCATCTGTGAAGGTAAAGGAGTCAATTATCCGTATCTGTGAAGGAAAAAAGAGTCAATTATCCGTATCTGGGCAGGTAAAGGAGTCAATTATCCCCATCTGTGAAGGTAAAGGTGTCAATTATCTCCATCTGTGAAGGTATAGGAGTTAATTATTCTCATCTGTGAAGGTAAAGGAGTCCATTATCCCTATCTTTGAAGGTAAAAGAGTCAATTATCCCCATCTGTGATGGTAAAGGAGTCAATTACCCCTATCTGTGAAAGAAAAGGTGTCCATTATCCCTATCTGTGAAGGTAAAGGAGTCAATTATCCCTATCTCGCGTGCTGGTGTTATAGATGTTACACTTGCCCAATCGTGATAGACAGCCTCGCGTGCAGCTCTCCTAGCATGTCTTAGCATGTAAGGAAACTCTCCTAACAAGGAAGTTAGTGCGGGCGATGGGAGGAGGATTAGGAGCTTTGGACACTCCTTTATCAATTATCCCCATCTGTAAAGGTAAAGGAGTCAATTGTCCCCATTTGTGAAGGTAAAGGAGTCAATTATCCCCATCTGTGAAGGTAAAGGAGTCAATTATCCCCATCTGTGAAGGTAAAGAAGTCAATTATCCCCATCTGTGAAGGTAAAGAAGTCAATTATCCCCATCTGTGAAGGTAAAGGAGTCAATTATCCCTATCTGTGGAGGTAAAGGAGTCAATTATCCCCATCTGTGAAGGTAAATAAGTCAATTATCCCCATCTGTGAAGGTAAAGGAGTCAATTATCCCCAACTGTGATGGCAAAGGAGTCAATTATCCCTAACTGTGAAGGGAAAGGAGTCAATTATCCCCATCTGTGAAGGTAAAGGAGTCAATTATCCCCATCTGTGAAGGTGGAGGTGTCAATAATCCCCATCTGTGAAGGTAAAGGAGTCAATTATCCACATTCGTGACGGTAAAGGAGTCAATTATTCCTATCTGTGAAAGTAAAGGAGTCAATTATCCCCATCTGTGAAGGTAAAGGAGTCAATTATCCCCATCTGTGAAGGTAAATGTGTCAATTATCCTTATCTGTGAGGGTAAAGCAGTCAATTATCCCCATCTGTGAAGGCAAAGGAGTACATTATCCCCATCTGTGAAGGTAAAGAAGTCAATTATCCCCATCTGTGAAGGTAAAGGTGTCAATTATCCCTATCTGTGAAGGTAAAGGAGTCAATTATCCCTATCTGTGAAGGTAAAGGAGTCAATTATCCCTATCTGTGAAGGTAAAGGAGTCAATTATCCCTATCTGTGAAGGTAAAGGAGTCAATTATCCCCATCTGTGAAGGTAATGAAGGTAAAGGAGTTGATTATCTCCATCTGTGATGGTAAAAGATATTTTTTTCCCACTCTCTGTAGGTAAAATGTACATTATTTTCACCGACTTAGAGAGAAGAGAATCTCGTTGCTCCGACTACCCTAACTCTTAACCCCTGTGTAGTATAACTCTGCAGTGAACCTCTCAGAGGGAGAGAGTAAGGAGTGCTTCGATTCGCATGTATGAAAACATCCTCAATTGACGTCACGCTTGCCAAATAGGGATAGACAGCCTCTCGTGCTGGTCTTATTGACATCACGCTTGCCCAGTAGGGATAGACAGCTTCGCGTGCTGGTGTTATTGACGTCACGCTTGCCCAATAGGGATAGACAGTCTCGCGTGCTGGTGTTATTGACGTCACGCATGCCCAATAAGGACAGACAGCCTTGCGTGCTGGTGTTATTGACGTCACGCATGCCCAATCGTGGTAGACAGCCTCGCGTGCTGGTGTTATTGACGTCACGCTTGCCCAATAGGGATAGACAGCCTCACGTGCTGGTGTTATTGACGTCACGCTTGCCCAATAGGGATAGACAGCCTCGCGTGCTGGTTTTATTGACGTCACGCATGTTCAATAGGGATAGACAGCCTCGCGTGCTAGGGTATTGACGTTACGCTTGCCCAATAGTGCTAAGCAGCCTCGCGTGCCGGTGTTATTGACGTCACGCTTGCTCAATAGGGATAGACAGCCTTGCGCGCTGGTGTTATTGACGTCACGCTTGCCCAATAGGGATAGACAGCCTTGCGTGCTGGTGTTATTGACGTCACGCTTGCCCAATAGGGATAGAAAGCCTCGCGTGCTGGTGTTATTGACGTCACGCTTGCCCAATAGGGATAGACAGCCTCGCGTGCTGGTGTTATTGACGTTACGCTTGCCCAATAGGGATAGACAGCCTCGCGTGCTGGTGTTATTGACGTCACGCTTTCCCAATAGGGATAGAAAGCCTCGCGTGCTGGTGTTATTGACGTCACGCTTGCCCAATAGGGATAGACAGTCTCGCGTGCTGGTGTTATTGACGTCACGCATGCCCAATAAGGACAGACAGCCTTGCGTGCTGGTGTTATTGACGTCACGGCTGCCCTATAGGGATAGACAGCCTCGCGTGCTGGTGTGTCCCGGTCTCTCCCCCGTGAAAGATTCAGTGTCAATGAAGTCTAGGTTCAATCGTACCCAAAAGCTATTCAGATCACTTGTGTTATTTGCCCTTGTGTTCGTCCAATATGGCCGGACACCTTAGCTCATATTCGTCCAATATGGCCGGACACCTTAGCTCTTATTCGTCCAATATGGCCGGACACCTCAGCTCTTATTCGTTCAATACGGCCGGACACCTTAACTCTGTTTCGTCCAATATGGCCGGGCACCTTAGCTTTTATTCGTCCATTATGGCCGGACACCTTAACTCTGCTCCGTTCAATACGGCCAGACACCTGAACTCTGCTCTGTCTAATATGGCCGGACACCTTAGCTCATATTCGTCCAATACGGCCAGACACCTGAACTCTGCTCTGTCTAATATGGCCGGACACCTTAGCTAATATTCGTCCAATACGGCCAGACACCTGAACTCTGCTCTGTCTAATATGGCCGGACACCTTAGCTCATATTCGTCCAATATGGCCGGACACCTTAGCTCTTATTCGTCCAATACGGCCAGACACCTGAACTCAGCTCTGTCTAATATGGCCGGACACCTTAGCTAATATTCGTCCAATACGGCCAGACACCTGAACTCTGCTCTGTCTAATATGGCCGGACACCTTAGCTAATATTCGTCCAATACGGCCAGACACCTGAACTCTGCTCTGTCTAATATGGCCGGACACCTTGGCTCTTTAAGGAATCGTAGAAATAGTCTCCGTTCAATCGCACCAAATATGGTTGAAATCAAATGTAAAACCACTTTAGGTTTTCTCCTCCAGCCGTAAACGCCAGTCCCTTCTGAGAATGACTGAGCCGGGAGGGGTGTGGGCCCCCTGAGGAAATGCCTGTGACCCTTATCAGTGCTAGGGACAGTGGCGTGTTGTCATCTTGGTGATAAAGCTTTGGCAAAGTAGGACTTGGGCAAGGATCAGACTCGCCCGAAACAAACTAGGTATATGACAGACAAGGTCGCTGAATTGCTGATCCAAAAAAGTGTGGCAATTAGGGGTTATTGTTTTCAAATTAAATGGATTTGGTATACTGAGGCTAAGATGTTTCATGTTGCTATGTCATTCATAGTGAGGATACTAGGGTGGGGAGGAGAAGAGGTGCAATGTCTTTACCAATCCATTTCAAATGCATCAGGCTACCAATCAGAAGGTTACTGGATGTTCCTCGTCAGACCTTCAGGTGGTCCAGTTTGAGAGGACGCCATCAGTAGTTGCAAGCCCTTCGGTGTTAGGGCGACGTCGTAGAACTCAACTTCTTTGGGAGTAAGAATTCCTTAGGACAGAGCTGAGTGTAGCAAGGGAGAGAAGGTTACCCCAGTCAATGATCAACCGTGCAGGGAAAACGTTTGAAAGCCTTGTAACTTGGCTAGGGAGTAAGGTTTGTAATTCTAAAGTTAGATATTTGTACCGCACAAACCAGGAACATAATCTCGCTCCACAACCTATTCGTTCCGTTTAATGAATACTTAGGGTAGTCAGGCTCTTCGGTTGGGACTAGCCATGAATATTTACGCTGAGCCAACATCTGCGGCTGAACCAACATTTCAGTTGAGCCAACACCTACAGCTGAGCCAACATCTGCAGCTGAGCCAACACCTACAGCTGAGCCAACATCTGCAGCTGAGCCAACATCTGCGTCTGAGCCAACATCTGCAGCTGAGCCAACATCTGCGTCTGAGCCAACATCTGCAGCTGAGCCAACATCTACAGCTGAGCCAACATCTGCAGCTGAGTCAACATCTGCAGCTGAGCCAACATCTGCAGCTGAGTCAACATCTGCAGCTGAGCCAACATCTGCAGCTGAGCCAACATCTGCGTCTGAGCCAACATCTGCAGCTGAGCCAACATCTACAGCTGAGCCAACATCTGCAGCTGAGCCAACATCTACAGCTGAGCCAACATCTGCAACTGAGCCCACATCTGCAACCGAGCCCACATCTGTAGCTGAGCCAACATCATCAGCATGCTAAACAACTGTTCGTACTAATGATGCTAAACATCTGGTCGTTCCAATGATGATAAAGAACTGTTCTTACAAATGATGCTAAACAACTGCTGGTACCATTGATGCAAATAACTGTTCGTAATAATGATGCTAAACAACTGTTCGTACCAATGATGTTAAGCAACTGCTCGTACCAATTCAACTGCTCGTACCAATTTTGCTAAACAACTGTTCGTACCAAGGACTGAACAACTTGCTGAGCCAACATCTGCAGCATGAGAAACAACTGTTTGTACCAATGATGCTAGACAACTGTTCGTACCAGTGATGCTAAAAAACTGTTCGTACCAATGATGTTAAACAACTGTTCGTACCAATGGTACGAAGCAACTGTTCGTACCAATGATACTAAACAACTCTTCGTACCAATGATGATAAACAACTACTCGTACCAATTATGCTAAACCACTGTTCGTACCAACGATGCTAAACAACAGTTAGTACCAATGATGCTAGTTAACTGTTCGTACCAATGATGTTAATCAACTGTTCATATCCATGATGCTAAATAACTGTTCGTATCAATGATGCTAAACATCTGTTAGTGCCAATGATGCTAAACAACTGTTCGTACCAATGAGGCTAAACAACTGTTCGTACCAGTGATGCTAAACAAATGTTTGTACCAATGATGCTAAACAACTGTTCGTATCAATGATGCTAAACAACTGTTCATACCAATGATTGAATAACATCCCATTCCTTGCCACACACACACACACACACACACACACACACACACACACACACACACACACACACACACACACACACACACACACACACACACACACACACACAC
>SDVV010037190.1:0-10867 GCA_016164225.1 Gammarus roeselii
AAAACAACTAAACAACTAAAACAACTGAAACAACTAAAGCACCTAGAACAACTAAAACAACTAAAACAACTATAACAACTCAAACAACTTGAACAACTAAAACATCTATAAACAACTAAAACAACTATAACAACTATAACAACTTAAACAACTAAAACAACTATAACAACTAAAACAACGATAACAACTAAAGCAACTAAAACAACTAGAACAACTAAAACAACTAAAACAAATATAACAACTAGAACAACTAAAACACCTAAAACAACTACAACAACTCAAACAACTTAAATAACTATAACAACTAAACAACTGAAACAACTAAAGCAACGATAACAACTAGAACAACTATATCAACTAAAACATCTATAAACAACTAAAACAACTATAACAACTAAACAACGAAAACAACTAAACAACTAAAACAACTAAAACAGCTAAAACAGCTGAAACACCTATAACACCTGAAACAACTAAAGCACCTTAAACAACTATAACACATATAACACCTTAAACAACTAGAACACCTAAAACCACTAGAACAACTGAAACAACTATAAAAACTAAACAACTTGAACACCTAAAACAACTAAAACAACTAAGCAACTAAAACAGGTAAATCAACTATAACAACTGAAACAACTAAAACAACTATAACAACTATAACAACTAAAACACCTACAACAACTAGAACAACTAAAACAACTAAAACACCTAAACAACTAGAACACTTAGAACAACTATAACACCTAAACAACTAAAACAACCAAAACAACTATAACAACTAAACAACTAGGACAACTAAAAAAACTAGAAAAACTATAACAACTAAAACACATATAACAACTAAAACAACTAAAGCAACTTAAACGACTAGAACAACTCTAACAACTATAACAATTAAAACAACTAAAACAACTATAACAACTAAAAAAACTAAAACAACTATAACAACTAAAACAACTATAACAACTATAACAACTTAATCAACTAAAACAACTATAACAACTAAAACAACGATGACAACTAAAGCTACTAAAACAACTTGAACAACTAAAACAACTAAAACAACTATACCAAATAAACAACTAAACAACTATAACAACTAAGACAACTATAACAAATAAAACGACTAGAACAACTAAACAACTAAAACAACTAAACAACTAATACAACTACAAACAACTAAAACAACTATAACAACTAAAACAACCATAACAACTATAACAAATAAAACAACTAGGACAACTATGACAACTAAAACAACTATAAACAACTAAAACAACTAGAACAACTAAACACCTAAAATAACTAAACAACTAAAACTACTGAAACAACTATAACAACTAAAACAACTGAAACAACTAAAACAACTATAACAACCAGTACAACTAAAACAACTATAACATCTAAAAACAACTGAAACAACTATAACAACTAAACAACTAAAACAACAAAACAACTAAAACAACTATAAAAACTAAACAACTTGAACACCTAAAACAACTAAAACAACTAAAACAACTTAAACGACTAAAACAACTATAACAACTGAATCAAACTAAACAACTAAACTACCTAAATAACTGAACAACTAAAACAACTAAACAACTAAAACAACTATAACACCTAAACAACTGAAACAACTAAAACAACTATAACAATTAAAACAACTATAACAATTAAAACAACTAAAAACAACTATAACAACTAAAAAAACTAAAGCAACTAGAACAACTAAAACAACTAAACAACTATAAGAACCAAATTACATACAACAATTAAAACACCTACAAAATCTAAATTACCCAAAACAACTGAAACCCCTAAACAAGAGAAACACATTCAACAACTATAACACCCAAAAAGCACTAAAACATCTAAACAACTATAACAACTAAATCAACTATAACAACTAAAACACCTGCAACAACTAAAACAACTATAACAACTAAAACAACTATAACAACTTAAACAACTAAAACAACTAAAACAACTATAACTACGCAAACAAATAAAGCAACTAAAACAACTAGAACAACTAAATTAACTGAAACAACTAAACAACTAAAACAACTAAACAACAAAGAACAACTATAACAACTAAAACACCTGAAACAACTTAAACACCTTAAAAACCAATAAAACACCTAAATAACTATAACACCTAGAACAACTTCAACACATAAAACAACTTAAACAACTAAAACAACTAAAACAAATAGAACAACTGAAACACCTAAACCAACTATAGTACCTAAACCAACTAAAACACCCAAACCAACTAAAACACCTAAACCAACTAAACACCTGAAACACCTAGAACAACTAAACACCTAAAACACCTGAAACAACTGAAACACATAAAACAACTTAAACAACTAAAACAACTAAAACAACTAAAACTACTGAAACAACTGAAACAAACAAAAAGCTATAACACCATAAAACAACTACACCAACTAAACAACTCAAACACCGTAAACAACTAAAACAACTAGAACAACTACAACAACTAAAACAACTGTAACAACTAAAACAACTAAAACAACTAGAACAACTAAAACAACTATAACAACTAAAACAACTAAACAACCAAAACAACTAAAACAACTATGACATCTATAACAAATAAAACGACTAGAACAACTAAACAACTGAAACAACTATAACAACTAGAACAAATACAAACAACTAAAACAACTAAAACAACTAAAACAAATAAAACAACAAAAACAACTATAACAACTCAAACAACTTAAACAACTAAAACATATATAAACAATTAAAACAACTATAACAACTAAACAACTAAAACAACTGAACAACTAAAAACACTAAAACGACTATAACACCCAACACAACTATAACAACTAAAACAACTAAAACAATTATAACAACTAGAACAACTAAAACAACTAAAACATCTATAAACAACTAAAAAAACTAGAACAACTAAAACAACCAAAACAACTATAACAACTATAACAACTAAAACAACTAGAACAACTAAAACACCTTAACAACTACAAACACATAGAACAACTATAACAACTACAACAACTCAAACAACTAAAACAACTATAACAACTAAAACAACTGAACCAAATTAAACAACTATAACAACTAGAACAACTGTAACAACTGATACATTTAAAAATCACTATAATAACTATAACAACTAAACAACTAGAACAACTAAACAACTAAATCAACTAAAATAGCTTAAACACCTATAACACCTGAAACAACTAAAACACCTAAAACAAATATAACACATGTAACATCTTAAACAACTAGAACACCTAAAACAACTAAAACAACTGAAACAACTATAAAAACTAAACAACTTGAACACCTAAAACAACTAAAACAACTATAACAACTAAAACAACTAAAACAACCAGAAGAAGTAAATCAACTAAATCAACTAAAACAACTTAAACAACTGAAACAACTAAAACGACTATAACAACTAAAACCACCAGAACGACTATAACACCTAAACAACTAAAACAACTAAAACAACTACAACAGATAAAACAACTAAAACAACTAAAACAACTAGAAAAACTATGAAAACTAAAACAACTAAACAAATAAAACGACTAAACACAACTATAACAACTATAACAACTAAAACAACTAAAACAATTATAACAACTAAAACAACTAGAACAACTATAACAACGAAAACAACTAAACAACCAAACTACCTAAACCAACTAAAACAACCAGAACAACTAAAACAACTAAAACAACTATAACACCTAAATAACTAAAACAAATAAAACAACTATAACAACTAGAACAACTAAACAACTATAACAACTAGAAAAACTATAACAACTACAACACATAACAACTAAAACAACTAAAACGACTAAAACAACTATAACAACTATAACAAATAAAAAAACTAAAACAACTATAACAACTAAAACAACTGGAACAACTAGAACAACTAAAACAACTAAGCAACTAAAACAACTCAACAAGTAAAACAACTATAACAACTAAAACAACTATTACAAATAAATCAACTAAAACAACTAAACAACTAAAACAACTTGAATAACTAAAACAACTACAAACAACTAAACAACTATAAGAACAAAAACAATTACAACAACTAAACAACTAGAACAACTAAAACAACTAAAACAACTAAAAACAACTGAAACAACTATAACAATTAAAACAACTAGAACAACTAAAACAACCAAAACAACTATAACAACTATAACAACTAAAACAACTAGAACAACTATAACAACTAGAACAACTAAAACAAATAAAAAAAATAAAACAACTAAACAACTACAACAACTAAAACACCCACAACAACTTAAACACCTACAACAACTAAAACACCCAAAACAACTAAAACACCAAAGCAACTAAAACACATACAACAACTATAGCACCTAAAAACCACTAAAACACATAAACAACTATAACAACTACAACAACTATAACAACTAAAACACCTAAAACAACTATAACAACTAGAACAACTAAAACAACTAAAACAACTATAACAACTAAACAACTAAAACAACTATAAGAACTAAAACACCTACAACAACTAAAACACCTACAACAACTAAATTACCCAAAACAACTAAAACCCCTAAACAAGAAAAACACATTCAATAACTATAACACCTAGAAACCACAAAAAAACATAAACAACTATAACAACTAAATCAACTATAACAACTGAAACACCTGAAACAACTAAAACACCTGAAACAACTAAAACAACTATACCAACTAAAACAACTATAACAACTATAACAACTTAAACAACTAAAACAACCAAAACAACTGAAACAACGAAAACAACTAAAGCAACTAAAACAACTAGAACAACTACAATCAACTAATACAACTATAACAACTAAACAACTAATACAACTAAAACAACTACAAACAACTACAACAACTCTAACAACTTCTACATCTATAACAAGTAAACCACCTAGAACAACTAAACAACTATAACAACTAAAACAACTATAACAACTAAAACAACTAAAACAACCAAAACAACTATAACAACTAAAATAACTAAAACAACTATAACAACTAAAACACCTACAACAACTAAAACACCTACAACAACTAAAACACCCAAAACAACTAAAACTCCTAAACAACTAAAAACACATACAACAACTATAACACCTAAAAACCACTAGAACACCTAAACAACTATAACAACTAAATCAACTATAACAACTAAAACACCTAGAACACCTAAAACAAATAAAACACCTAAAACAACTATAACAACTAAAACAACTAGAACAACTACAACAACTAAACAACTAAAACAACTAAAACACATTCAACAACTCAACAATTAAAATAACTAGAACAACTAAAACAACTAAAACACCTAAAACAACTACAACAACTAAAACAATTATATGAAATAAAACAACTAAAACAAGTGGAACAACTCAAACACCTATAACAACTATCACAAATAGAACAACTATAACACCTAAAACACCTTAACAACTCTAACAACTAAAACAACTATAACACATAAAACAACTAGAACAACTAAAACAACTAAAACAACTATAACAACTAGATCAACTAAATCAATTAAAACAACTAAAACACCTAAGCCAACTCAAACACCTGAACCAACTAAAATACCTATAACACCTACAACACCTATAACACCTGAAACACCTATAACACATAGAACACCTATAACAACTAAAACACTTATAACAATTAAAACACCCTGAACACCTTAAACGAATAAAACACCTAAACAACTAAAAAAACTAAACACCCAAAACAACTAAAACAACTTAAACAACTAAATAAATGAAACAACTAAAACAACTAAAACAACTAAAACAACTAAGACATCTATAACAAATAAAACGACTAGAACAAATAAACAACTGAAACAACTATAACAACTAGAACAAATACAAACAACTAAAACAACTAAAACAACTAAAACAACTATAACAACCAAAACCACTAGAACAACTCAAACAACTTAAACAACTAAAACATATATAAACAACTAAAACAACTAAAACAACTATAACAACTAAACAACAAAAACAACTGAACAACTGAAACAACTACAACGACTAAAACACCTAAAAAACTAAAACAACTATAACAACTAAAACAACTATAACAACTAGAACAACGAAAACAACTAAAACATCTATAAACAACTAAAACAGCTATAACAATAATAACAACAGAAACAAGTATATAAACTCAAACTACTAAAACAACTTAAACAACTAAAACAACTATAACAACTAAAACAACTATAACAACTAAAACAACCACAACAACTATAACAACTATAACAACTAAAACAACTAGAACAACTAAAACAACTAAAACAATTAAAACAACTACAATAACTAAAACAACTAATACAACTAAAACAACTAAAACACCTACAACAACTAAAACACCAACAACAACTAAAACACCCAAAACAACTAAAACAACTAAACAACTAAAACACATACAACAACTATAACACCTAAAAAACACTAAACACCTTACAACTATAACAACTACAACAACTATAACAACTAAAACACCTAAAACAACTAAACAACTAGAACAACTAGAACAACTAAAACAACTGTAACAACTATAACAACTAAAACAACCAAAACAACTATAACAACTAAAACAACTATAAAAACTGAAACACCTACAACAACTAAAACACCTACAACAACTAAATTACCCAAAACAACTAAAACCCCTAAACAAGTAAAACACATTTAACAACTATAACACCTGAAAAACACTATAACACCAAAACAACTATAACAACTAAATCAACTATAACAACTAAAACACCTGAAACAACGAAAACAACTATAACAACTAAAACAACTAAAACAACTATAACCACTTGAACAACTAAAACAACTAGAACAACTAAAACAACGTAAACTACTAAAGCAACTAAAACAACTAGAACAACTATAACAACTATAACAACTAAAACATCTATAACAACTAAACAACTAAAACAACTAAAACAACCAAGACAACTATAACAAATAAAACGACTAGAACAACTAAACAACTAGAACAACTAATACAACTAAAACAACTAAAACAACTAGAACAACTAAAACAACTAATACAACTACAAACAACTAGAACAACTATAACAACTACAACAACTATAACAACAAAAACACCTAAAACAACTAAACAACTATAACAACTAGAAACAACTATAACAACTAAAGCAACTAAACAACCAAAACAACTATAACAACTAAAACAACTAAAACAACTATAACAACTAAAACACCTAAGACAACGAAAACACCTACAACAACTGAAACACCCAGAACAACTAAAACCCCTAATCAACTAAAACACATACAACAACTATAACACCTAAAAACCACTAAAACACCTAAACAACTATAACAACTAAATCAACTATAACAACTAAAACACCTAGAACACCTAAAAAACCTAGCACACCTAAGACGATATAGTTGTTTTAGTTGTTTTAGTTGTTCTATTTGTTATAGTTGTTTAAGTTGTTTGAGTTGTTATAGTTGTTTTAGTTGTTTTAGTTGTTATAGTTGTTTCAGTTGTTATAGTTGTTTGTAGTTGTTTTAGTTGTTTTAGTTGTTATAGTTGTTTCAGTTGTTTAGTTGTTTTAGTCGTTTTATTTGTTATAGATGTCTTAGTTGTTTGTTGTTTTATTTGTTTAGTTGTTTTAGTTGTTCTAGTTGTTTTAGTTGTTCTAGTTGTTTTAGTTGTTTTATTTGTTAAAGTGGTTTTGGTTGGTATAGTTAATCTAGTTGTTATAGTTGTTCAAGTTGTTTGAGTTGTTTTAGTTGATGTAGTTGTTTAAGGAGTTATAGCTTTTTTGGTTGTTTTTTTGTTTCAGTAATTTTAGTTGTTTTTAGTGGTTTTTGTTGTTAAGTTGTTTTATGTGTTTCAGTTGTTTTAGTTGTTTTAGGTGTTTAGTTGTTCTAGGTGTTTTAGGTGTTTAGTTGGTTTAGGTGTTTTAGTTGGTTTGGGTGTTTTAGTTGGTTTAGGTGCTATAGTTGGTTTAGGTGTTAAAGTTGTTCCAGGTGTTATAGTTGTTTTAGGTGTTTTAGTATTTTTTTAGGTGTTTAAGTCGTTTAGGTGTTTAAGTTGTTATAGTTGTTTTTTGTTGTTTATTTGTTTAATTGTTTAGTTGTTTCAGTTAATTTAGTTGTTCTAGTTGTTATAGTTGTTTTGTGTGCTTCAGTTGTTATATGTGTTTAGTTGATTAGATGTTTTAGGTGTTTCAGTTGTTATAGGTGTTTTAGTTGTTATAGTTGTTTTAGTTATTTTAGTTGTTTTAGTTGTTTTAGATGTTTAGTTTTTTTAGTTGTTTATGGTGTTTTATTTGTTTCAGGTGTTCTATGTGTTTAATTGTTATAAGTGTTTTAGTTGTTATAGGTGTTCTAGGTGTTTTAGGTGTTTCAGGTGTTATATGCGTTGTAGGTGTTATAGGTATTTTAGTTGGTTCAGGTGTCTGAGTTGGTTTAGGTGTTTTAGTTGTTTTATTTGTTTCAGTTATTTTAGTTGTTTTAGTTGTTCTAGTTGTTTTATGTGTTTGAGTTGTTTTAGTTGTTAGACTACAACAACTAAAACAACTAAAACAACTTAAACAACTAAAACACCTATAACACTTTGAACACCTATAACAACAAAAACAACCAAACACCTAAACCAACTATAACACCTAAACCAACTAAAAAACCTATAACACCTCAAACACCTAAAACACCTGAAACACTTGAAACACCTACGACACCTATAACAACTTGAACACTTATAACAACTAGAACACCTAGAACACCTAAGACGAATATAACACCTAAATCAACTAAAAAAACTAAAACCTAAAACAAGTAAATTAACTAAAACAACTGAAACAACTAAACACATATAACAACTAAACAACTAGAACCACTAAAAATGACTAAAACAACTGAAATAACTAGAAAACTAAGAAAATGAAACAACTAAAACACCTAAACAACTAAAACACCTAAAACAACTTGAACAACTAAAAACAACTACAACACCTGAAGCAACTAAAACAACTAAAATAACTATAACAACTAGAATAACTAAAACACCCATAAACAACTATAACACATAGAACAACTAAATTACCTAAAACAACTAAAACACCTACAACAACTAAAACACATATAACAACTAAAACTCCTATACCAACTAAAACACCTAAAACAACTAAAACACCTATAGCAACTATAACACCTGGAACAACTAAAACACCTAAAACAACTAAAACACATAGAACACCTTAAACAACTAAACACATATAACAACTATAACAACAAAAACAACTAAAACAACTAATACAACTAAAACAACTCAACAACTAAAACACATATAACAACTAAAACACCTATAACACCTAAAACACTTATAACAACTATAACACCTAAAAAAACTGAAACACCTACAACAACTAAAACACATATAACAACTAAAACAACTAAGCAACTAAAACATCTAAACAAGTAAAACAAACAAAAAACATAAAAAACAACTATAACAACTAAAACAACTAAAACAACTTCAACAACTTTAACAAGTAAATCAACTAAAACAACTGAACAACTAAAACACCTAGAACAACTAAAACATCTTAAACAACTATAACACATACAACACCTAAAACACCTAAAGCAACTAAAACACCTGAAACAATTAAAACAACTAAAACTCTTATAACACCTAAAACACCTAACCACCTAAACACCTAGAACACCTAAAACACCTAAAACAACTTAAACACATACAACAACTAAACACCTTAAACAACTAAAATACCTAAACAACTAGAACACCAAAAAACAACTATAACACCTATTTCAACTGAAACACCTAGAACAACTATAACAAATAAAACAACTACAACAACTGCAAAAACTAAAACAACTAAAACAACTAAAACAACTACAACAACTAAACACCTAAAATGACTCAAACAACTAAACAACTAATACACCTACATCAACTAAAACAACTAAAACAATTTAAACAACTATAACAACTATAACAACTAGAACACCTATAACAACTATAACAACTGTAACAACTAAAACAACTATAACAACTATAACAACTGAACAACTAAAACAACTATAACAACTAAAACAACTGGAAAAACTAGAACAACTAAAACACATAACACAACTAAAACACCTAAACACCTATAACGCCTAAAACCATTAAAACAACTAAACACCTTGAACAACTAAAACACATATAACAACTACAAAAACAAAACAAATATAACAACTAAAACAACTAAAAAAACTAAAACAACTAAAACAACTAAAACAACTTAAACAACTAAAACACCTATAACACCTTGAACACCTATAACAACAAAAACAACTAATCACCTAAACCAACTAAAACACCTAAACCAACTAAATAACCTATAACACCTCAAACACCTAAAACACCTACGACACCTATAACAACTAGAACACTTATAACAACTAAAACACCTAGAACACATAAAAAACAAATATAACACCTAAATCAACTAAAAAAACTAACACCTAAAACAACTAAATTAACTAAAACAACTGAAACAACTAAACACATATAACAACTAAACAACTAGAACCACTAAAAATAACTAAAACAACTGAAATAACTAAAAAACTAAAAATAAAACAACTTAAACACCTAAACAACTAAAACACCTAAAACAACTAAAACAACTAAAAAGAACTACAACACCTAAAGCCACTAAAACAACTAAAATAACTAAAACAACTAGAACAACTAAAACACCCATAAA
>SDVV010037191.1:0-10867 GCA_016164225.1 Gammarus roeselii
ACAGTTTTGTGCCTTATGCTATAGTTACGGCCCAAAAAAAGTATTAAGATGGACTCGACAGGCGGTCATGCAGGCTAAGAAAAGATTACCTATTTAAGTTGCACTCATATTTCCACAAACAATCCGGTAATGAAATTATAGTATTGATTTTCACGATAAGACCACATCAATTGCCAACGCTGCGGCCAGAACACTGGCCATCTACAGAACTCTGTATTGAAAAGGAGGAATTAATTAGTAAGCTGGTTTCAGGAAGTTTCTTTTGATTAAATTAATTTGGATACATGTTTAACCATCAAATCAAAGGAACACAGCTTAACTATATTAATTTATTACGTGTGACATTTGTTACACAGGACGTTGGTGAATGACTTAAGCTAATTGGTAGGGTTCACTTCAGCTATTTTCAGTTTGACCTCCTCTTGACAAGAGAAAAGGATTCTCGCCTGGCTGATAATACACTACCCTCGCGATCATTCCAGACGGTGCTGACATGTGTTCCTTTGTTTTTATCAATGCTGACGCGTGCGTCGGTCAGCTGACGGCCAGCCTCAGTGCATTACAACTGGTGCACGACGTTGTTCTCTTCTTCCAGGTCACGTTCATGGGTCAACTGTTGAGAATGAGCTATACGTCTGCATAGGTTCAGTAAGAATGAAGGTCCACGTTTATCTTGTCGTCCTGCAGCTTTTGAATTAGCTCTAGCGATGCTGTTATGAACTAAAGAGCAGTTTTGACGCCGAGGTTATCCAAAATATGCAAGCAGGTTAAAGCGTTGTTTGTAAGGTACATATTTTGTTTCAAGAAAAGCTTGAAAATAATTATGAAATTTCAAAATAAATGATTGCCCAGCATAATTTTTGTAAGTGCTGTCCGAATTCAAAATTCAGTGATATGGAATGATGCATAATCGCCTGCACATTATGATTTCATAAACTGCAAGAAGAAAAAACTTTTTGGTACGGCGTTTATCAAAATAAACGCCGTTCCACCTTCCACACCAGCACGCTAAGTTTCTTTGACCATCATGCAGGCTAAGCGGATTATTAAATATCATTTCCTGTTTCCCGTCTTCCATTTCTAGCTCATTGCAGCCTTGGAACGATAAAAATAACCTTCAATGGCAATGTCACTGTCATAGGGGAGAACTCTGGGATAGTTCACTTTTGCAGGTCACGTCTGATGTGACTAACTATGATTCGCAAATTGCAGGTCACGTCTGATATGACTAACTATGATTCGCAAATTGCAGGTCACGTCTGATATGACTAACTATGATTCGCAAATTTCATACATGACAATAAACAACGGTATTATTTTTACATTCAATCCTCATTCGAAGGACCATTCGAGTGGTCCTTCGAATGAGGATTGAAGGATGGCCAAGTTATCAACAAGACATCCAGTAATAGGATTCATTCCTGTGAACTTTTATTGTTAAATATTATTTCTAATATATCCAACTTCTCCATTTCTTCACCCTTTCATACAGTTACTACACTGAAAGATAATGCTCTCCGACGTTCTAATTCAAAACTAGTTTCCTTATTATTAAAAGGGAACCTAGTGTGGTCAAACAGTTTATTTATCATTAATGATGCAGCTGTGATACACCTTTACATAATTGATCGACTTCTAGCACGCCTATTGCCCATTAATTCGACTTCCAACACACTTATACATCATTATTCGACTTCTAACACACCTATACATCAATAATCGACTTCTAACACACCTATACATCATTGATCAACTTCTAACACATATTTACATCATTAATCGACTTCTAACACACCTATACATCTTTAATCGACTGCCAAATGAATCCAATTTTGATCTCCTCACTTCCTATCTGTTGATCTCTCCGTGGATACATGGCTTCAGGGTCCAATATTTTAAAACTCGTTACGAATTTCATCGATTTACAAGCTGTCTGAGTTTGACCAAATGCGACACAGTAATAATGATGTCTTTATCGAGGCATATTTCTTATGTTCACTTAAATGGCGGTTTATTAATAAACGTTGCTGAGTAAATGCCCGCGATTACCATTTTCCAACAACGGGAAGAAAATACAAAGCGCGTGATACGATTTGGTGACAACTTGTTTTGAATGGCAGACCCTGGAAAAACTTTAGGGATTAATGTCGCTGAGGAATCATCTAGATTCATGATAACAGTAAAATCCTACTTGCCCTCACCAGAATTTACTTGCTCAGTTTATGATAGAAATTGAAGTGTCTCACTAGACATGGAACATATTTGGAAATTTCGTGTTGCAACATTCTGTACATTCCACTGTCCATGTCTCCAATCAATTTTAACGTTGTTTGACCTTCTCACATGTTGATTTTTTGACGCATTATTCTCCCCCAATATTCAGCTCTTAGAGGACCATACTGTCGTCGTGTGAATGCTCGAGCAAAGTGTCCTCCCTGTATGGTGGTCTGCGCGACCACTTCCCGTTCCGCAACACGGCCACTCTACACCCCGGTGTGCTCTCCATTAGGCCTTACAGCCCACAATCCCATTAAACTCCATAATAGGATGCCCCAACTACTGGGGTCAAAATAATGCTAATGGTAACCTGGGCAGAGCATGTAACCTCTTGTAGGTGTAGAATTAGACATTGGTGGACCACGCGATAAATCACGTGGTTTATATACTGAAAACATAATAAAGGGCACTAGTTACATTCATACTGAATGGTTTGGGATTATTCGGCGAGCGTTTACAATTCATCGAATAAAATTCTCGCTAGGTAATACTGATGCAAGACCAACAGTCATTGTTGGATTAATTACAACAGCATCAGCTTTCTTGAGGATCAAAGTAAAAAATTATTTTATTGCGGAAGTAAGTAATCGCATTTGAAACATTTAGTTAACAAAGGTAAAAGTGTGCTATATTTCGATCACGGAATGTAACAATGGGTTTAATTCTTTGCTTCTTCTGATGTTCAATTCTTAGATTGATGAACATGTATCCAAGTAGGTGTAATTATTCAGAATCATTTTAACAACTGGTCAAGAAAAAGTGATTCGTTTATATTCATAAATTATCGAATAGTCATCTTAGTCAAGATAATATTCCGAGAAAGTGGCCTTTTATCTTAAGACAGCAACAAGAACAAACATGTCTGTGGAATTTCTAGCTAGAAAGTGCAAATGCAAAATGTTCAAGCACACAGCGTGCGCAGTCTCACCTGCCTTTTTTTCATTGACAGGGTGTTCTGGTCAATGTGATATATCACTTTAATTTAATCGTTGTATAAATAGTGCTAGTAATGTACGTCACCTCCCTATAGAGGGCGGGGCCACACATAAGTAATACGTTATTAGCTACACACATATATCGTGTTTTTTGAGTTCTGGAAATGCATGAATAATACATAGTGAGTTACTCTACCATTCACTGTAATAGTTTATTCTAATGAATATTCAAATTGTACATTTTATATTCATTAATAAAATATTGGGGACATAATAAACAAGTGTTAAATGTTAGGGCTCCCATATTCATGTGTCACTGCGAAACACTATAGCTGATACAATGAGAACACGTTCAATCTAATATTAATATTCAACCTAATCAATCTAATATTACAGTTACTCTGTAACTATGTTGTCACTGCCTGAATGAGATAAACACTACAGTTGCCCACAACAACAAAAATATGTGTACACACCACTCGATTTTGTCTGGAACTAAAACCCTCAAATGAATTTTCTTGTTTTCAATAATTCTGAAGTTTTTTTCATCCATTCTGAGATTGAATACATTACAAGCATCAAATGACTATCGTCTGGGTGCGTTTGGGATCCTATAAAAAATGTATGATTGGGGTACGCCAAGGCTTTTCTCCATTACTTCATCAAGGGATAATTTCCTCACATAATTGGTCTTAGTCTTCCATATAGCTCTCCCATTTCGAGTTCTATTGTAGACGACTCCGGTACGTCTTCCCTATTGTAGACGACTCCGGTACGTCATCAAATCTTTGCAATTCAGCGTTGTTTACTTGGGTATTTCGTCTTCTTCTGAGCTGATGATGCCATTTTTTTAATTTGCAATCACTTACTGGAAGAGACAGTGCCGCTGATGATGACCTACTGTTATAATGAGAAGGGGAGTCATGGTAACTATCCAGCC
The DNA here is from genome assembly GCA_016164225.1 of Gammarus roeselii. Lineage (NCBI taxonomy): Eukaryota > Metazoa > Arthropoda > Malacostraca > Amphipoda > Gammaridae > Gammarus > Gammarus roeselii. The sequence goes on from SDVV010037191.1 coordinate 4,153, forward strand.
AGACATTGTACCCCTGCGAGGGTTCATCTTATATGGTCCATCTGTCGTCTAGTACAGATCTATCGAGTTAGCCAGAGTATTTGTGTATTGATATCTTGAGATCGATAGCAGAAGTTGTCTAATGACCCCTAGATGAGGTTAGGTTAGGTTAGATTACGTAGGTCAGGTTAGTTTAGGATAGAAAAAGCCTCTAAGAATTCGATGCGGACAAGAAATAAACACTCAAGGATATAAAACCTATCGGGAACCCATTTGCATTGCCCCAAGGGATTGATGGTTCCCCGCAATATCAAAGTCACACGTGAAGTAATTGACAATTGAGGAAGTCCAGGGGTCTCTTGATTCCCCATTGCTGCTGGACGACGTTATAACAAATCGCATTTGGAGGTCCAGGTAATATTTCACCGAAAGGCTGGAACTCTTCTTTCCCAGCCTTCCAATGATCTTGATTGGTAAACAGATGTAAGGGAGTGTGTGTGCGTATGTACATCTGTGCGTGTGTGTGTGAGTGTGTGCTACTTTATGTTGCACGAGTGATGTGTGTTGATGAGTGCTTTGATGCTGGAAATAATAATTATTTATTTGGGGGCTTGTTGTACCCTATTTAACTATTGTTTTGCTTCCATAGTGGATTCGATTAGAATAATTTGATAAAATCATAACCCGAACTGCACAAAATTCTAAAGCGGGGTACTCTACATTTCCCCTATACGAGAATTTGAATACTCTCCGATATTGGGTAGAGGAAGGCAGGCCAGACAACCCATGAAATTCACAATTTTTTTTTTTACTCAACTCGGTCAGACATATATTTAATTAATAATGTTCATAACACATCGTCAGTTTATGCATGTATTTGACTCAAATTGAGACCCGGTAAATTATACCAGATCGCCTGATGATAATATATATTTAGTGCGTGGACGGTGATTTAGTGTACTTCGTTCGTAGATCACTGGTTTGTGCAACACAGCTATGAATCAGCTAATGGATTTCACACTAAGCAGGTACATTTGTTGTATTATTTATGTAACTCTAATTTGTTGTATTAATTATGTAACTCTACCAGTCATAAAAGTCAAAGGCTATGCGGTCAACTTGCATCACATTCCAAATGCACGGTTATTCCTCCTACCGGTAATGGAACGCCCACAAGAGATTAAAATGATCTCACATAAAAACGCGGCATACGGGGATCTCATCTTCGTCACCAGTTGTTATATCATGAGATATTGTAGGCCGAGGAATTATAGACAAACAATAGGATTGGGTTGTATATGTGATTTATTTGCAACTATACAATATACACAATTCGTGTACCCTAACAGTCGTGGGGAGCGAGCACATGCAAGCAACCAGTCGGTATCGGGGTCGAGTCAACACTGACTCTCTTAGACTATCCTTTTGCTGCGCCGTACGTTTCGCTTCCGCCACAAGCGTGGCCTATGATGTTATTGTCCCTATACCGGGCGTCATCTTAATTGCTGTATGCCCCCAAATGATTTACGTTCGCTTCAGATCAGCTTGTTTACTGCTCATAGGTTCTCTTATTATAAATTACCTTGTCGGACTATACTACCCAACCTTCCGGCCAGCGCATGTCTAATGTAATAGAGATGTTTTTGACCACCTTCCACTTGCCGTAAATCTATTCTTAACGCATTGACATTGCCCAAGTACGGGGAGATGACAATGAACTTAGGCATCAACGAATTGATAATTTACGTGTTGCTAAAAATAAAAAATGATTGGAGGCTAAAGATAAATAATCTGATTTGGAACGATTATAGATCAGGACACCGGAAAGTTGAGATTATATGAGTCAATAGAAACAGCGTAAAACTAGAAATGCCGTCCGACTAGGAGAACTCACATTAAGAAATTATGCCAGATTAGGATAGGTTCAACACTCGCAGGGGCAGGAGAGTAACAAAGATTTACGTCTCGAAATATCTTACAAATGGCTTTAACACGAGTCATCATGTACTGTGAATTTAGGGACTGCATGAGGCGGCGAATGATGCAGAATAAAAGAAAATGCTAGAATGAAAAGTATTAGTGTTCAGAATGCGTGAGATGTGAAATGACACTGAACTCTACAATCGATGGAGTTAAACAAAATTAAAATGAACGAGCGAATACAAAGAGACTGTAAATTACTCATGAAAATGAAAATAAATAAGTAATTTAATACTCATTGTTTAGTGCGAATGAAAACGGTTTCGTTGTTGATGCGTGCAACGCATTTTAGAATTATTGTGAGTATTTTCTGTTTTAGTTGCTATTTACAAAAACGTGACATAAATTGTCCGTTCTGGATGAACCGCGATGAATTTATTTTCATTTTTAGAGAACATGATGGGGATGTTTCGTTCCTGAATTGTTTTGTATATCTTTAAAACTCCATAGTTAGGTAATAAACCCAAAAAGTGGCTGTAAACTCTTACTGTACCTCTGCAAATGTGTACTTCAGAAACCTAATTCGATATATAAAGGCGAAATATTCAATCTCGGATCTGTAAAAAAAGTAGTTTAACTGAGATCTTATAGAAAATGTGAAAAATTCCTGCTATCAATTATTTCAATAGTGCAAGATAATAAAATAGCACAAATTTTACAGAAAAAAATGCATGGAAATACATTTAGCAGCTGCAATCCGTGTTTCTGGTGTGTATTCAGACATGGAACAAACACACAATTATATAAAATCTATCCCGATCCCGTTTGCATTGCCCCAAGGGATTGATGGTTCCCAGCAATATCAGAGTCACACGTGAAGTAATTGACAATTGAGGAAGTGGAGGGGTCCTTTGATTGCCCATTGCTGCTGGCCGACGTTATAACAAATCGCATTTGCATAGCAATGCCTTCCCTGTCAGATTCGGAGGTGAGAAACTCAATTAGAAGTCATGCCGAACTGAAGAACGAAAGAAGAAGGCTTCCATCTGGTTGACTGAAGTCAAATACTGTGCTCAAAGAAGACTGCTCTTCAATGTGCATGCATTTGTGGTTCGGGCAGATGTGTCGGGTGTGGAAGGAATTAATGTGCAATAATGCTTGGGAAAAAAATCAACGAAATCTAGAATGTTTGTTGCACGATCTCTCAATATCGTCAGTGAACACTGACAGTTAGCTATTCAGCTTACCCCCAAGCTTGACAGTTTCGTCTGTCAATCAAGTCCATACCGACGTCATTTTTTTCATTCGGGGTAACGATAGTAAGAAGACAGCTCTATTCCGTACATACTCCACAGTCTGGTCGTTTGTCAGGGCTGAGGGTCTCTGCCAGCAGTGATTCCATACAGTGGGAGGGGATACACAAAGCACTTTTTTGAAGGCGGGTATTAAGAGGTTTTAACAAATTGCAGATAAAAATAGCTAATAAAACCCGATAAAATGCAATGATTACTACAAGCTGGTGGCTATTTCGAGGATTGGCTCAATATACAAAAAACTTTGACGTGGATTTGGCGACCACATACCACAAGAAAAAATTTGGATCGCGGAAAAGTAGTAATTAAATTGATCGGGCTTAGCAATCATCCTGATGATCAGTCCGGTGAGGTGCGATGGTGCGGACAAGTCAAGATAAAAAATGATTTAGGTTAGTGTTCGAAAATGCCATCGCATATTCTGATATTTATTTGTGATACAAATAGATCAATCGCGAAGAGCGCAGTTGGAGGCAATGATACATCCATAGAGTAATGATAGTCTCAAGCAATAGATTTAACAGCTTCAAAATGTTCGTTTTCAATGTATCCGTTATATATATATATATATATAAAACTATATATATATATATAAGTGATGAACGTTTGGCACAAAATTGTACACCAGTGTAGACTACAAATGGCGTGAAAGTCAATGACAAATGATATGCAGCGTGTAATATAACTCCTCTGGGAAAACTGTGGTTTATAATTATTTTTTATCCCTTCCCCAGATAAATTCACTACCACCATATTGCCCGAGCCTCCTCAAATGCGCAATATAACGGCCTAGGCGCTGGAACCTATAATAGCCTAATGCATCGACCGCGCCTATAAATAGCAATATGCAACCTTTTGGAAAACTTTCCCTCGGGGCAAGTTTCCATCGCGGCTAGTTTTCCTCGGGGCTAGTTTCCCTCGGGGCTAGTTTTCCTCGGGGCTGGTTTCGACAGGATGAGGCAAAATTAGATACAGGGGACAGCCGTGGATTGGGGCTTGGGAGGCTGGAGTGTGTGACGGACATCGTCGCCCACCAGTACACAACTTGATAGATATTGGAGATGACAATAGAGATGAGGGGAATCATTATCGAGGAAGGTTGTCGAAGATACTACCTGAGATCAATATTAACTGAATATTTATTGCATAACTTCCCTACGAATGGTGTTTCAGTTTCTATTTTATCATACATTGTGAAATTGCAATACTCGGCATCTCGCATCTACTCATCACATTTAAATTAGTGATCAGGTCGAGTCCAAAGTGAGCCAGCCCTGCTACTCCTATGATTACAAACAGGGAATCTAGCGCTCACCAACGAATCTAAGCCCGGAAATTCAGCTCATGCGCACCTTTTTTGGTGAAAATTTCAATGAACATCCCAAAACGACAAGGAATGAAAATAGTACATTTCATACCATCAGCCTGCATAACCTGAAAACAGGAATTGAAAGAATCTGACTTTACCACAGAGGCATTGAATATGCGCCACCAGTATAGGCTAATTTTTGAACTAACATTGCGTTGTCAGTCTGTAAACCGATCACCATCATCGGAAACCCAATGTTGCTACAACAGAGATCTTTACCCAAAACTCGTACTGTAAATTTGTCTCTGCTTTTCGCATTCCCAGGAAACACATTTCATTAGGCTTAGCGCCTACGCAGATGCTGATGATAGGTGAGTGTGTTTCAGAGTTGAGTTGGTTAACATTTTCTTGCAAATGATCAATGGATGATAGACATTAAAATTAAATCTTGTCAAGAATATAGAAAATTATCGCTCCATCAATTCTTAGCTCGCATGATTGTACAAAATGTACAAAATGTATAAAAATGTACAAAATGTACATAATGTACATAAAGTTTCATTTCATGTTACATCCCCTGCAAACGGTTAGTTACATCCCCTGCAAACGAAGGATAATCGAGTCCCCCATCATTAGTCCGCGTTCCAATCATTAGTCTGAAGTTCCAATTATTAGTACGCCTTGCAATTATTAGTCAGCATTCCAATCATTGACCAGCCTTCCAATTTATTTGTCTGCCTTTCAGTAATAAGTTGCCTTTCCTATCATTGGCGCGTCTTTCAATCTAGAGTCCGCCTTCAATTCCTCAGTCCGTTTTCCAATCACTCGTCCGCCTTCCATTCATTAGTTCGACATTTCAATCATTAGTCCGCCCTCCAATCATTAGCCCGCCTTCCCATCATTAGCCTATAGTCCAATCATAAGTTCGACTTCTAATCATTAGTTCGCCTTCCAATCAGTATTCCGCCTATCTATCACTAGTTCGCCTGCGGTCTTTGGCTAGACTCAGTTGATGGGTGATGTGCTTGTGTGAAGGCGACTCACGGAGACGAGACAGCAAATAACGCTGGCAAAGGCGCTACGCCACGGACAGTGAGCGGCTGTTCTGGCAATCGGGAGAATTTTTGTTCAATCTAGCGCAAGTTTTAATTTTGTTCAATTCATCGAGGAATTTGCAGATATAGAATATGACGGGGGCAGTTATACAATATGACTGTAGAGCAGTCATATAATATGAATGCGGGGCAGTCATACGATATGACTGTAGGGCAGCCAGGCAATATGACTGTGGGCCGTCATAATATCTGACTGTGGGCCAGCCAGTCAATATGACTGTGGGCCGTCATACGATATGACTGTGGGGCAAATTAATCAAACTGTGTAAACTATTATTTACGTATACAATCCATGTTCTTATTTTTTCTCGAACACGATGTCTTCTCCATAAACAGGTACATATTTCCTCACTTACTAAGGTACATTTGCTGCAGACTTCATGCCCAGAGATTTCCATTAGAATTAAATGCTTCAAGCACGGTTCCCATTGTTCCTCTGCAAATATTATTCACCTCGGATTCATTGAGTAATTGCTGGTGCGGGTTTAGTTGCGGTGAAGCGCCGCGCTCCAATCGAGAATCAGCGAGCGGAATCCGTTTTTTTTTTCACTCAGTGGATAGGAATAAGGATTCAAATTATAATTGCACTTGTTATCAATTTCAGTACCAGCGAGCAGAGGATGTGTTCACGATCATTTTAATTTTGCCCGAGTTGGAAGAAACGTCTATTTCAATTTTAAATTCATTTCCTATCAATTTCAATACTTTTGTTCGTGTAAGATTCTTCATTGGCTTCAATAATAATATTTAACTATTCCTCTTAACATAGCTATCTAGGGGTCTGCAAACAGATCGCGACTGTTAGGAACCATAGTTTCTTACACCCCTACTGTCAGAATACTCAAGACCCACTGAGAGAAATGAAGGTAATGCGAGCAATATGCCCGTACCAACGCTTGATGCAATGGGTGAGCTGCTACTGAACATAACACAGTCTAAAGTCTGTTCAAACAAACGCAATTACCCTCGAGTCAAATCATCAACGTACTGTTGTTGTTTATACCGGCTCTGCGTATGAGGCAGAAGTGACTTAACAGTCTTCAGTTGTTGACCATGACAGAAGGAATAAAAACTGTAGG
>SDVV010037192.1:0-10867 GCA_016164225.1 Gammarus roeselii
CAACGCCGCCAGGTACTAGACACAACGCCGCCAGGTACTAGACACTAACGCTGCCAGGTACTAGACACTAACGCTGCCAGGTACTGGACACTAACGCTGCCAGGTAGTAGACATTAACGATGCCAGGTACTAGACAATAACGCTGCCAGGTATTAGACACTAACGCTGCCAGGTACTAGACACAACGCTGCCAGGTACTAGACACTAACGCTGCCAGGTACTAGACACTAACGCTGCCAGGTACTTGACACTAACGCTGCCAGGTACTAGACACTAACGCTGCCAGGTACTAGACACAACGCCGCCAGGTACTAGACACAACGCTGCCAGGTACTAGACACTAACGCTGCCAGGTACTAGACACTAACGCTGCCAGGTACTAGACACAACGCCGCCAGGTAATAGACACAACGCCGCCATGCTCGGTTTGGAATACTTGAACGATTTGAGACTAACAGAATTATTTTGCGATGTATTTGTAGTAAATGGAAGTTTTAATACTGGAACTTGTTAAGTTTTGTCCTGGTATACCTACCGTATCAAGATTTATCGATAAATAAAATTCCATGGGTAAAAAGTGCTTTTCGTTGCTTAGCTATAGACTAACCACAAATGAATTTTCTTTCGCTATTGTTCCTGCGGCGCTTGGATTTTTTGCACATGAAACGCACGATGTCACGAATTATCGGAGAGGTAGACCCGCTTAACCGCCACTGCAACGGCACCGACGGTTATGATATTTTTCTTCTCACACTTCTTTTCTGGGTAGTTGAAAGTGTTCTGGTTTGAGTGTGTTCACGACCCATCACAAGACCATTCTCAAGCCGCCATAGTCGCAGAACAACAAACTTTTAGGTCACGGCTCCATGTTGGGCCGAACACGAATGTCAAATAATGCCATAGGAACGATCTATTACGACAAATATCAATCTATAATATGCATCATAAAAGTTGTATTTATACAGTTTTTAGGCATACTAATATCCTGAGAAATTAATTCATATATTCACTGAGATTTAGTGACCCCGGGCCTCGGTAACTGTCCTGTTCTCCGTAGAAGTAACGCCTGTGAGGTTGACAAAGAGCCCCCTTGTCTTTGGTTCGGAAATCATGGGGAATATTTTGCCTTCTTTCAACTCCTCCGCCCATGCATGGGAGAGGTTTGCGTAAAGTGAGGTGGAGGGAGGTCAATTCAAACGTTCTTTCATGTCTCAGCAGTAGTTAAAACAAGTAAAGTCATCATTTTGTGGCCACCGAATCCCTCGGTCACCCAAATATGTCGTTCTAGTGACCGTCATGCTACGTAATTTATCTTCAATCACTCGGCCGTATCATGATAGAGAATGGTGGTGTTTGACAGCTGCTCACGTTTTGATCAGCGTTATGGAATCACAGAGACAGCAGCAAACACGTGTTGTTGGTAGGGTACATGTTCAATTGCTCAACGGCATAGATGACCTTTGGGCCGAGTCAGTGAATGCTTACAACATTTATATATGAAATATCTACTGGCAACATTGAGTCAATAATCCGGTGCATGAGGTGAATTATACTATAGGAGCATTATTAATGTATTTTATATATATTTTTTATTGGATGGAGGTGAAGAAGTGAGGAAGCAGGAGACCGGGTGAGAAGGAGGAGGTAGTGAAAAAGATGACAACGGTCGTTTGATGTTGGTGAGTGGTGATGCACAGAAGAGATGGGCTGAATATTTTGAGTAGTTGTCGATATTGAGGATGTCAGAGAGACTGACATTGTTGCTGTGGGTGGTGGTGCACGGATGCCGATTTTGGGAACGAGATTGTTTGCTGGTATTACTGTACTAAGAAGGGGTGCAGGAGGCTAAACAGGTGATTAAAGTAGTGAATGACCCTAGTTATGACCGACTGCCTAAAGAAGGAGTGGGGAGGGGGCGGTTGAATGATTGATGAGGCGGAAACAGGCGTCAATGCCCATCACTGCATGTATGTATAAGTTGGTTTCTTTAGTAACGAAATTACCATTATTGTTATTTCATTCATTTGCTTTGAAGCTTCTCAACTTACGTTTTATTTTTCCCATTACAAATTTTCCGTTACCAGAGTAGCTTCAATGCTCACCATATAATGAAATGCAGGTCATTAAACGCACGGTGAGGGGGAAATCGATACTCCGACAGAGCCTTGTGTAAAGCAGAGCAATGTTTGAAAAAGGATAGGGAAAATACATGTATTCATGCCTCTTCCACCTTCGAGTTAACATACTTTTATTGTCTGTTGTACAGTGTGGCGGATAAATGATATCCAGAAAAACTAATATTATTATACCACGGGATGTCGCTTTTCAATTCGGTGTGACATTCGTTTTGAAATAAAAAATTGATTTCGTCTATTACCACTATCAGTTTGGTTCAAGGCTGCTATTTTGAGAGGTCATGTTACTCTACCGGTCATAGAGACTCGAACCCACCTCAAACGACCGCTGCCCTAACATGCAAGTCACTGCCGCGGCAATCCTAATGCCGGTGCTTCTGCAAGCAAGACGTAGCTGTTGTTGAACAATAGTAGTTCGTTCCTTCACTCACATGCGTAACAGCGCCCATTATATGAAGCTGTCAGTAGCAGCGTTTATAAAACTGTCAGTAGCAGCGTTTATGAAGCTGTCAGTAGCAGCGTTTATAAAGCTGTCAGTAGCAGCGTTTATAAAACTGTCAGTAGCAGCGTTTAAAAAGCTGTCATGAGCAGCGTTTATGAAGCTGTCAGTAGCAGCGTTTATAAAGCTGTCAGGAGCAGCGTTTATGAAGCTGTCAGTAGCAGCGTTTATAAAGCTGTCAGGAGCAACGTTTATAAAGCTGTCATGAGCAGCGTTTATGAAGCTGTCAGTAGCAGCGTTTATAAAACTGTCAATAGCAGCGTTTATAAACTGTCAGTAGCAGCGTTTATAAAACTGTCCGTAGCAGAGTTTATAAAGCGGTCGGAAGCAGCGTTCATAAAGCGGTCAGTAGCAGCGTTTATAAAGCTGTCAATAGCAGCGTTTATAAAGCTGTCAGGAGCAGTGTTTATAAAGCTGTCAGGAGCAGCGTTTACAAAGCTGTCAGTAGCAGCGTTTATAAAGCTGTCAGGAGCAGCGTTTATAAAAGGGTACGTAGCAGCGTTCATAAAGTTGTTAGTAGCCGCGTTTATAAAGGTGCTAGTAGCAGCGTTTATAAAGCTGTCAGTAGCAGCGTTTATAAAACTGTCAGTAGCAGCATTTAAAAAGCTGTCATGAGCAGCGTTTATGAAGCTGTCAGTAGCAGCGTTTATAAAGCTGTCATGAGCAGCGTTTATGAAGCTGTCAGTAGCAGCGTTTATAAAGCTGCCAGGAGCAACGTTTATAAAGCTGTCATGAGCAGCGTTTATGAATCTGTCAGTAGCAGCATTTATAAAGCTGTCAGGAGCAGCGTTTATGGAGCTGTCAGTAGCAGCGTTTATAAAGCTGTAGCAGCAGCGTTTATAAAGCTGTCAGCAGCAGCGTTTATAAAGCTGTCAGTAGCAGCGTTCATGAAGCTGTTAATAGCAGCGTTTATAAATCTGTAGGTAGCAGCGTTTATAAAGCTGTCAGGAGCAGCGTGTATAAAGCTGTCAGTAGCAGCGCTTATAAAGCTGTCAGGAACAGCGTTTATAAAGCTGTCAGTAGCAGCGTTTATAAAGCTGTCAGTAGCAGCGTTTATAAAACTGTTAATAGCAACGTTTATAAAGGTGTTAGTACCAGTGCTTATAAAGCTGTCAGTAGCAGCGTTTATAAAGCTGTCAGGAGCAGCGTGCATTAAGCTGTCAGTAGCAGCGTTTATGAAGCTGTCAGGAGCAGCGTTTATAAAGCTGTCAGGAGCAGCGTGTATAAAGCTGTCAGGAGCAGCGTGTATAAAGCTGTCAGCTGCAGCGTTTATAAAGCTGTCAGCAGCAGCGTTTATAAAGCTGTCAGTAGCAGCGTTCATAAATCTGTTAATAGCAGCGTTTATAAAGCTGTCAGCAGCAGCGTTTATAAAGCTGTCAATAGCAGCGTTTATAAAGGTGTTAGTACCAGCGTTCATAAAGCTGTCAGTACCAGCGTTTATAAAGCTGTCAGGAACAGTGTTTATAAAGCTGTCATGAGCAGCGTTTATGAAGCGGTCAGTAGCAGCGTTTATAAAGCTGTCAGGAGCAGCGTTTATAAAGCTGTCAGGAGCAGCGACTGTTACATCATGAACTTTCGTCACGCACTGTTCTTATTAACCATGCATGCATTGCAGGAGGTAAACGTAATTTTCCTAAGTTTCTTAATTTACCATTAAACTATTAATTTATCGGATGAGGAAAATCCTGTAGGTGTTTATTTGGAAAGCATATACCGGTGAAGCTGCTTAGAGTGTTGTGTTAAGTTCAGGTTGAAATATCGCTTCTTGTTCCTGGACCTGAGCCCAGAAAGGAAGAGTACTCCTTCACAAGGCCCTCGTTTTCTGTATGGAAAATTGTTCCACTGATACTCTGCGAAAATTTGTCGCCATATTTAACTAAATGATTACAATATCTCCCAACCGGTCACAGTCTGAACAGTTTTTTGGCTTAAACTGTCTGACACGAATAAAGGTACACATATTTCCAGGAATAGGTTGGCTTTGTACAACAGTTTGATGGTAATATTTTGGCTAACAATTTGCTTCGAACCCTTTGCGTTTAAAATAATTTGTCTGAAAGAGAAACGGGATAATTCGAACGAAAATAAATGGTGTTGAAAGGGTCAACAAAATCAGACCCATTAAAAGTTGAATAAAATCTTAAATCAGAATATTTTTCGTGTAATTATTGAATATCAGATGAACGTTAACACTGCAATGCAGTCAACTGTCTTAACCTTTGGAAGACAGAAACAACTGAACGTTGTATCCACATTAACTGTACAGTACGTATTGATTGTTTTGTATTTCGATACTAGGTGCAGGACAAATGAATGTCAAAAATATTGTAATGTATGATAACCATACGAGTGCACGCTCTGTGTATGTTAACCATGCGTGTGCACGCTCTGTGTATGTTAACCATGCGTGTGCACGCTCTGTGTATGTTAACCATGCGTGTGCACGCTCTGTGTATGTTAACCATGCGTGTGCACGCTCTGTGTATGTTAGCTATGCGTGTGCATGCTCTGTGTATGTTAACCATGCGTGTGCACGCTCTGTGTATGTTAACCATGCGTGTGCACACTCTGTGTATGTTAACAATGCGTGTGCACGCTATGTGTATGTTAACCATGCGTGTGCACGCTCTATGTATGTTAACCATGCGTGTGCACGCTCTGTGTATGTTAACCATGCGTTTGCACGCTCTGTGTATGTTAGCCATGCGTGTGCACGCTCTGTGTATGTTAACCATGCGTGTGCACACTCTGTGTATGTTAACCATGCGTGTGCACACTCTGTGTATGTTAACCATGCGGGTGCACGCTCTGTGTATGTTAACCATGCGTGTGCACGCTCTGTGTATGTTAACCATGCGGGTGCACGCTCTGTCTGTGTTAACCATGCGTGTGCACGCTCTGTGTATGTTAACCATGCGTGTGCACGCTCTGTGTATGTTAACCATGCGTGTGCATGATTTGTGTATGTTAACCATACGAGTGCACGATCAATGTAGGTTACCCATGCGTGTGCACGCTCTGTGTATGTTAACCAAACGTGTGCACGCTCTGTGTATGTTAACCATGCGGGTGCACGCTCTGTCTATGTTAACCATGCTTGTGCACGCTCTGTGTATGTTATCCATGCGTGTGCACGCTTTGTGTATGTTAACCATGCGTGTGCATGATTTGTGTATGTTAACCATACGAGTGCACGATCAATGTAGGTTACCCATGCGTGTGCACGCTCTGTGTATGTTAACCAAACGTGTGCACGCTCTGTGTATGTTAACCATGCGGGTGCACGCTCTGTCTATGTTAACCATGCTTGTGCACGCTCTGTGTATGTTAACCATGCGTGTGCACGCTTTGTGTATGTTAACCATGCGTGTGCATGATTTGTGTATGTTAACCATACGAGTGCACGATCAATGTAGGTTACCCATGCGTGTGCACGCTCTGTGTATGTTAACCAAACGTGTGCACGCTCTGTGGATATGCGTGTGCACGCTCTACACATGTTAACCATACGAGTGCACGATCAATGTATGTTAACCATACGAGTGCAAGCTCTATAATAACTCTGAATCGTTATTATGCATTAACCGGAACCCAATTTTTTTTTGCTGAGCATTTAATGTCTGTTGCTTGCGTGGTACCTGAACGAAACGTGTGCATTAACTTAACAGGTCGACTGTACATGATTCTGGGCAACTGGCCTCAGCTGATCGGCCTTCTTAATAATGTGTCGACTGTGCAGGTGTAGCCCTTGCTCTCCATAAGGCAAGACAGACAGGTGTCGGTGGACACTGTTAGTCGACTGTGCAGGTGTAGCCCTTGCTCTCCATAAGGCAAGACAGGCAGGTGTCGGTGGACACTGTCAGACGACTGTGCATGTGTAGCCCTTGCTCTCCATAAGGCAAGACAAGCAGGTGCCGGTGGGCACTATCAGTCGACAGTGCAGGTGTAGCTAAGACAGACAGGCGTCATGGGACACTATCAGTCGACTGCGCTGGTGTAGCCCTTGCTCTCCATAAGGCGAGACAGACAAGTGTCGGTCGACACTATCAGTCGACTTTGCAGGGGTAGCCCTTGCTCTCCATAAGGCAAGACAGGCAGGTGTCGGTGGACACTATCAGTCGACTGTGCAGGTGTAGTTCTTGCTCTCCATAAGGCAAGACAGACAGGTGTCGGTGGACACTGTCAGTCGACTGTGCATGTGTAGCCCTTGCTCTCCATAAGGCAAGACAGACAGGTGTCGGTGGACACTAACAGTCGACTGCGCTCTCCATAAAACAAGACAGACAGGTGTCGGTGGACACTGTCAGTCGACCTCGCTGGTGTAGCCCTTGCTCTCCATAAAGCAAGACAGACAGGTGTCGGTGGACACTATCAGTCGACTGCGCTGGTGTAGCCCTTGCTCTCCATAAAGCAAGACAGACAGGTGTCGGTGGACACTATCAGTCGACTGCGCTGGTGTAGCCCTTGCTCTCCATAAGGCAAGACAGGCAGGTGTCGGTGGACACTGTCAGTCGACCTCGCTGGTGTAGCCCTTGCTCTCCATAAAGCAAGACAGACAGGTGTCGGTGGACACTAACAGTCGACTGTGCAGGTGTAGCCTTACTCTCCAAGAGTCAAGACAGACAGGTGTTGGTGGACACTATCAGTCGACTATGCTGGTGTAGCACTTGCTCAACATAAGGCAAGACAGGCAGGTTTCGGTGGACACTATTAGTCGACTATGCAGGTGTAGCCCTTGCTCTCCATAAGGCAAGACAGACAGGTGTCGGTAAACACTATCAGTCGACTGTGCAGGTGTAGCCCTTGCTCTCCAAAAGGCTAGACAGACAGGTGTCGTGGACACTATCAGTCGACTGTGCAGGTGTAGCCTTGCTCTCCATGTGTTAAGACAGACAGGTGTCGGTGGACACTATCAGTCGACTGTGCAGGTGTAGCCCTTGCTCTCCAAAAGGCAAGACAGACAGGTGTCGGTGGACATTATCAGTCGACTGTGCAGGTGTAGCCTTGCTCTCATGTGTCAAGACCGACAGGTGTCAGAAGACACGATCATCACTTGCAAATATGCATTCTCACAGTGCCTAAACAATTCGCAGCTGTGCGTGTGCTCAAACACGTGTCAGGGCATCATTCATATGCTACTCCAATGAGTGGGCTACAGAGCTGCCAAGAGTGAGCTGTGAGGACAAGGTCGGTGATATGCCGACGATGCTTCGAGGATAAGTGGACGATACGCCGATGGTGTGTTGACAATGAGGCGGCAAAAAGAGGTCGGTGAAATGCCGACGATGCTTCGAGGATAAGTGGACGATACGCCGATGGTGTGTTGACAATGAGGCGGCAAAAAGAGGTCGGTGATATGCCGACGATGCTTCGAGGATAAGTGGACGATACGCCGATGGTGTGTTGATAATGAGGCGGCAAAAAGAGGTCGGTGATATGCCGACGATGCTTCGAGGATAAGTGGACGATACGCCGATGGTGTGTTGACAATGAGGCGGCAAAAAGAGGTCGGTGATATGCCGACGATGCTTCGAGGATAAGTGGACGATACGCCGATGGTGTGTTGACAATGAGGCGCCAAATAGATCTCAGTAAGATGACGATAGCCCGATAATGTACTCTGACTGACTGAATGCGACCAAAGGCGGACGGACACACAGGCTTAGTAGATGATTATCGAGGGGCGAGCGTGCGAGAGAGTAACCTAAACACACAAGAAGAGCACTCACCAGTCGTCGTTGGAATGATGGTCAGGAACGTTATCACCGTGATCACATAAGTCATCACGAGCATCGATCAGTCCATAAACTTAGGGTCATTAGGATATTAAGGAGAGCGTAGGGTCATCAAGGTATTAGGGGGAGCTTATGGTCATCAGGATATTAAGAAGAGCTTAGGGTCATCAGGATATTAAGGAGAGCTTAGTGTAATCATGATATTAGGGAGAGCTTTGGGTCATCAAGGTATTAGGGAGAGCCTAGGGTCATCAGGATACTAAGGAGAGCTTAGGATCATCAGGATATTAAGGAGAGCTTAGGGTCATCAGGATATTAAGGAGCGCGTAGGGTCATCAGGACATTAAGGATAGCTTAGGGTCATCAAAGTAGTAGGGAGAGCTTAGGGTCATCAGGATAATAATAAGAGCTTAGTTTCATCAGGATATTAAGGAGAGCTTAGTATAATCATGATATTAGGGAGAGCTTAGGGTCATCAGGATGCTAAGGAGCGCTTAGGGTCATCAGGATATTAAGGAGAGCTTAGTGTAATCATGATATTGAGGAGAGCTTAGGGTCATCAGGATATTGAGGAGAGCTTAGTGTCATCACGATATTGAGGAGAGCTTAGTGTAATCATGATATTAGGGAGAGCTTAGGGTCATCAGGATGCTAAGGAGTGCTTAGGGTAATCATGATATTAAGGAGAGCTTAGGGTCATCAGGATATTGAGGAGAGCTTAGGGTCATCATAATATTAAGGAGAGCTTAGGGTCACCAGGATATTGAGGAGAGCTTAGGGTCATCATGATATTAAGGAGAGCTTAGGGTCATCACGATATTGAGGAGAGCTTAGGGTCATCAGGATATTGAGGAGAGCTTAGGGTCATCATGACATTGAGGAGAGCTTAGGGTCATGACGTATTCCATGCTATAAATGTGTGTTACCGCCACTGACATTGTTTGATGTACTGCTTTTGTTAGAATGAGATGTTTTTAAATATTTAACCTATGTACGATTGCTGAGGAAGTCTCTCATAATGTTTGTTAAATATTTGTGACGTAATTGATTGTATGAAAAACTTTCATGAAATAAATGTGTACATTTTATTCTGTAGTGAATTGTAATTAAGCTCAAATTGCTGTGAGTTGTGAAATAATAGAATAAACAATAATTGGGGTGCCTTCAGTAAGTGGCTCAGCGGGTGCCATTGCAAGTGACTCTAGAAGTTGCTCTGGGAAGTGGCCCTGGGAAGTGGCTCTTACAAGTGGCTCTAACAATTAGCTCTGGGAAGTGGCTCTGGACAGTGGCTCTAACAAGTGGCTCTGAGAAACGGCTCTGGACAATGGCTCTAACAAGTGGCTCTGGGAAGAGGCTCTGGACAGTGGCTCTAACAAGTGGCTCTGGGAAGTGGCTCTGGACAGTGGCTCTAACAAGTGGCTCTGGGAAGTGGCTCTGGACAGTGGCTCTAACAAGTGGCTCTGGGAAGTGGCTCTGGACAGTGGCTCTAACAAGTGGCTCTGGACAGTGGCTCTAACAAGTAGCTCTGGGAAATAGCTCTGGACAGTGGCTCTCATAAGTGGCTCTAACACCTGGCTCTGGGATGTGGTTCTAGAAAGGGGCTCTAGCATGCGGGCCTAGCAATCAGTTCGGTCACGTGACCACATGCACCAACTAACTTCAGCAAGAACTCTAACAACTGGCCACAGAATAGGTCCCCAGTCAGAGACCTGGCTGCTAAGTGAAGTTAAGAGGTCCCCAGTCAGAGACCTGGCTGCTAAGTGAAGTTAAGAGCTTCGTAACTTCAGACCGACAGATCTAACTTCACTGGCGTGCTCCTAATTGCGATTTAAACTTTATTTAGTGAAATTATGGCCTTTGGATGTCGGCTCCTGCCGACTAACTTCGGTCTTCTGGTGCATGGGACACAATGAACAGCCCAGAAGTTAAAGACAATACTGTTTGCAAGCCATAGCAGTGGAATAAGAAAAGCGGAGCGCTCCTGCCTCCCGTGTTGCGCTATCAACAACCGCACACTAAAGGGTTCGAACAATCAAGGGTGCTCAATTGGGCAAATCGGCGTTGGGTTGGGGAATTTCCTCTAAATCTTAATTCAAACGGTGATTTTTTATTATAAAAGGCCAAACTTTCACGCAGATGAACTGGATCATTTCATCTAGGAATTAAACTCTAGGAATTTATACCTGCGTTTTAATAAGGCTGGTAAATGAACTTATAATAAAATTCCCGACATGAGCAAAGGATGAGAAGAAACGATCGTTCAGGATCAGACTTGTAATGAACTACCTCCCTCCACCGTACACCTTAGATAAGAAGGATTAGAAAAAACGATCATTCAGGATCAGACTTGTAATGAGCTACCTCCCTCCACCGTACACCTTAGATAAGAAGGATTAGATGAAACGATCATTCAGGATCAGACTTGTAATGAACTACCTCCCTCCACCGTACACCTTAGATAAGAAGGATTAGAAGAAACGATCATTCAGGATCAGACT
>SDVV010037193.1:0-10867 GCA_016164225.1 Gammarus roeselii
GAGGGGATGAGTTTGGTAGCTCTACGCTGAACCTTCTCAAGTTTAATAACGTCTTTTCTAAGGAATGGAGACCAGAATTGAACGGCATACTCGAGATGCGGTCTAACAAATGCATTAAATAACTTGAGCATACTGTGCTGGTTTTTGTAAGAGATAGTGCGGGATATCATACCTAGCATTTTGTTGCCTTTCTTGGCAGCATCGTTACATTGCTTGCTGCTTTTTAAGTCGTTACTAATGATGACACCTAAATCTCTCTCTTCGGTGACGGGAATGAGTTTTTTTCCAGACATTGAATATTTGTATTTGGGGTTATGAAGACCTATGTGCATAACTTTGCATTTGTCGACATTAAATTTCATTTGCCACTTTTCTGACCAATCAACAATTTTGTTCAAGTCCTGGTGGCCGCAGTGGCGGTTCTGGTGGCCGCAGTGGCGGTTCTGGTGGCCGCGGTGACGGTTCTGGTGGCCGCGGTGACGGTTCTGGTGGCCGCGGTGATGCTGGCATCCCCGCTTTTGGACTACCGTAGGTTCAGAGTAGATTTAACGTAGATACAGAGTAGGTTCAATGTAGATACAGAGTAGGTTTACAATAGATACAGAGTATGTTTAACATAGATACAGAGTAGGTTTAACATAGATATAGAGTAGGTTTAAAGCAGATACCGAGTAGGTTTAACGTAGATACCGAGTAGGTCTCTGCGCTAGTAATGATGTGGACTGTATTAGATTTTATTTTGGTCTCATTTCCACCAGAGCCTCAACGTGAGTCAAAATAGGCTCCCCCGTAGGGCTCAATGATCATGGATTCCAGTAAGCTTGCACACCTCTGTGTGCAAGATAAACAACGTTGTCAAAGTTAAACTATTTAAACATTTTAGTCGTGTCAGACGCACGCTGGTGCGCCCATGAATAACGTTTAGACGAAACGGACCTCCGCTTTCAATCATTTAGAACTTCATGAGTAATATGTATGCGCGCTAGTGCGTACAGGTAGCATCGTCGAGATTAGTACAAGGTCTACGGCTACACAGACAAAATCAGCTCCGACAGCAACGCAACACAAGGTTCACAGCTGCGCGGTCCAGTTAAACTATAGTAGTTTTCATTTTTCAGGTAAGATGAAGACTCAGATAAAACGAATCCCCGCCTCCAATCATTTAGTACTTCAAGAGGAATATGTACGCACGCTAGTGCGTATAGGCAGCATCGTCGAGTCTGGTACAAGGTTTACGGATACAAAGACAAAGTCAGCTCAGACAGCAGCGCAATACAATGTTCACAACTACACGGCCTAGATCGGTTACATTACAATTTATTTATTCAGGAAGATAAAGACCCAGACAAAACGGACACCCACTTCCACCCCCTCAGAACCTCAATAAGCAATATGTACGCACGCCAGTGCGCACAGGTAGTATCGTCGAAAATGGTACAAGGTCCACGGCCTCACGAATCAGATCAACTCCAACCGCAACGCATCACAAGGTTTATAGTTACGCGGCAAAGATCAACCACAGACATTACATATGGTCAGCATACGCGCGAGAGAGCGCAGACTAAAAAAACGCTTATTCACAATATCACAAACAGGAGAATTGTGGAACGTGAAGACTAAAGAAAGGGCAGGTTCATCATGGGCTAAAAACTGCTCAGATTTTTAACTTCCCATTAATTGTTTAAGGGGATAGGGTGGGGAGGAGGGGGGCAGAGGTCCCCTGGGCCCCGAAAGAGCCTGATGAGCCCCGGAGGGTTACCCAAATCCATCGAGTCCCCTTGTCTCAGCTCATCTCGGCTTGTCTCAAATCATTTCGGTCAGTTTCGACTCGTCGCGACCAACTAGACTCATCTCAACATGTTTCGACTGATTTCGACGCACCTCGATCAGCCTCGGCGTGGCTATATATACATTCCTCAGTGTATGGGTTTTACAGAGTAGGGAGGGGGGAACAGAGGTTCCAGGATTTAGAGGGGCCTCAAGAGGGTCCCACAGTTTCTCAAGAGGGTTCCACAGGGTCTCAAGGGTGTCCCAAAGGGTCCCAGAAGAGTCCAAGTGGATCCCCTCAAATCCTCCTGGTCTTCCAAGTCCCCCGGGTTCCCGAAACCCCGGGTCCCACGAGTACCCCCCATTGCCTGGCTCACCTAGTCTCAACCCACTTCGATTGAATTAAAAACAAAGTAAAATTTATCATGAAAAAGCGCAGAAATAAATTATAGAGCCCACGAAATAAGAAAGAATAAACTACCAAAATAATGTGTCAATGATCTATACAATGAATAATCATCCATCCATAGATGTGGACTGTAATAACAAAATTTTCACGCAATCATTTTGGGGTGGGAGTGGGTTGGCAGAGGTGTCTCGGGTACCAAAAGAGCCCGACAAATTCCAGAGGGTCCATCAAGTGCCCCGAGCTCCCCGGATCCCCTCGTCTTGGCTTTCCTCGAATCATTTCGGCCAGTCTCGACTCGTCGCGACTAACTCGATTAGCCTCAACATGTTTCGACTGATCTCATCGCGACCCTCGCCCTCTGCACCAGTAATCCGTCAACTGTAATGGTTAATTGTTCTACTCAAGCATTTCACATAGATACATTTTTCTGTGTACGGGTTTTACCGCGTGGAGAGGGGGAAACAGGGGTCTCAAAGTTGAGAGGGGCCTCAAAAGGATCCTCAAGTTTCTGAAGGGGATCCCAAAGGGCCCAAGAAGGGTCCAAGTGGGTCCCTCCAAATCCTCCTGGTCTTCCAAGTCTCCCGGGCTCCCGAAACTCCCGGGTCCCTCCAGTTCCGCGGATCTCGCGAGTACCCCCCCTTCCCAGGTGTCTCAGCCAGCCTCGGTTTGTCTCGACTCCTCGCCTCGCCCGTCGACTCGTCTCCCCTCGCCTCAACCTGCCTCGACTCGCCTCGTCTCCTCCACGCACGGTGTCATTCAGGACTCTCACTCTTTAAGATCAACAGCAACATTAATTCACCTTATAGCCAGCAAAACACCACACTTAGCTGTGCTCGGATATTTATTAGGCGCCCGGGAGAGGTAAAAAAAAAACACCGTAGGTTGGACTAGACTAACTAACACACCGCATGGTCCACCTAGGGCCTCTGCGGGCGTCTAACGATACATAATTCAATACCTAATCCAAAATTGATCACCACGAAAAAAATGCACAGATAAATAATAGAGCCCACAAAATAAGAAATGCTATAATACTAAAATAAAGTGTTAATGATCTATAAAATGATCCACCCTAATGCCGCTGCGGTGGCGTGGGTGGCCGCGGTGGTGTTGGGCTTATCAGTTGTTGAGGGTCTCCGCAGTCGTACGTCTCTTAGTTTTCATTGCTGAGGATTAGCCAGGCAAATATCAACAGTTTTGCAATCAAAATATATTTTATTTCAGAAAATAGACTGAAAGTGATTGCGGTTGGTGATACTTGGCTTACATCGACAAGATTAGATTAGAGTGACGAGGCTTTGCAGAGCGCTTGAGCCAAGTTTATTATGTGCCGAATGTCAAACCAGCAAACAGTGCTGCACCAAATTAGTTTTTTCTCTTCTTTTAATGTTCGAGTTAGGTTTACTACTGTGCAAAGTCAAAGCCCTTAACGCAGCGAACGTCTATGGTATGTACGGGTGCCACATGAGGTACAGGAACTCCTAAGGTGCTGAGGCCATATGGTCCCAGCACTCCCCGGATGGCAGAATGGAGGATTAACACACTACCTACCCTGCTTCAGAGCCCCAAGAATTCGCAGTAGTCTTTAAGGTGCCGGGCTACACGCTCCAACACCTGCCGAGGGGGAACACGATGGATGAAAAAGACACTAAATGTAGATCCCATGCATGAAATCAACACTAGGTGTAGGAAATTTCACGGATAAGAAGAGCAAGAATGAAAAGAAGAAGAAAGAATGGTCGTAGAAAAAAGTTGCACGACAGAAAGAGCCTAATTTGGCTGTTATTTGCCGACCCGAGGGGAGAATTGTTAAAACTGGTATGTGTATGTTTGAGTGTGCGTGCGCGCAATGACTATCAGGAATGTTGTTGAGAAAGAGTCTGAAACAAGTTCAAGAAGATTTGAAATGCGGTAAATAAAAATAAAGCAAATCAGGATGGGGAGAAATGGAGAATGAGTGAAGGGTGAAGAAGAGGAGAGTCTGAAAGGTAATAAGGGTGTTCACACCCCTCCCCCCTTCCCCGGTTCGGCCGTGACTCCGTGCGGCCCGTGAACCTAACAGATGCCTAGGGGGGGGGGGGCTTACACGCTCAGTTTGCTCTTTTCTGTTGAGGGGGTTGTGATGAGATGGGTCGGTGGTTTTCTCGATTCTCGAATTATGCGAGTTGGAGTTGAAGGAGCGAATAGTGACCCGAAGGATGTTCTGAGTGGGGTCCCTCAATGCTCAATCTTGGGTCTAGTCCTCATTCTCATATATGTTAATTTTTTGGCGGATGACTGTGTCGAAGTTTGGCACATTTGCTGATGATTAAAAAATCTATTTGCCTTACCAGCGTCATGATGTTGTTGATGGTGTCTCCTTAGTAGGGGATCTTGACAAAGTATTCCAGACTGCTTCAAACTATTCCAGACGACCGCCGTGACCAAGTTGTAAGCGTATCCGACTGAAGTGCCAGACTCTCGGGCTGTATGTCACGAGTTCGAGCCTGGGCAAGGACACGGCGGTCTTGTTGCGGGGAGATTGGGCGCCTCCCCCCTCTGTGTCAGCCTAACTTAGTCACCCTCTTAGTAAGGGGAAAACGGCTGAATGTCTATACATACATACACACATCTTTATGGATGCAAAGCAGAGCCAAGGAGTTTCAGCGGGCGTTCAGGAAAGAATATGGCGTGAGAGGGTAGGGACTGCCAGATGTGGAGAAAGAATGAGAGACGTTCAGAGATGCCTTGTTGAAATGTTCGAGAAATATGTGTGGTGTGTGCTGTGTGGGCGGGTTCAGACGGAAGGGCTGCGAGTGGTGGAACGAGGAGGTCAAACTGGCGGTGGCACAGAAACAACTTTTGAGGAGTGGTTGCAAGCGAGGTCGGTGGTGGACTATGACAACTATACGGAGATGAAGAAGAAGGTTAAGCGAGTGATGAAGAGAGCCAAAAGGGGCACTGCTGTCAGATAGAGCAGACGGTTGTGCCAGAATTTGAGGAGAACAAAAATGTGTTCTGGAAAGAGGTTGAGAGGATGAGAAAGTGAGAGACCGGAAAAGAAGAGGCAGTGGAAGATAAAAACGGCCAGTTGTTGACGGAAAGTGGTGGAGTACGGAAAAAGTGGGTGGATTTGATTTGATTAGAGTCTCATTTCCATCGTAGCCTCAACGTGAGTCACAATAGGGCACAATAAGTGGAGTATTTTGATGAATTGTTGAATGTCGAGGATGACAGAGAGGCTGACATTGTTGCTGTGGGTGGTAGTGCACGGATACAGATTTTTGGAGAGAGACTTGTTGCGGACATTACTAGGGAAGAGGTGCAGGAGGCGGTGGAAGTGATGAAAACTGGGAAAGCCCCTGGTTTGAATGGCGTTGCAACTGAATGCCTGAAAAAGGGTGGAATAACGATTGTCGAATGGTTGGTGAGGCTACAAAACATTTGTTTTGTGGTATCGATTAAGTGGCGCAGTGCCTGCATTGTCCCGCTGTATAAGGGCAGAGGAGATAAAAAATGAATGCTGCAACTCAAGAGGTACCAGTTTGTTATGTGTGGTCGGTAAGTTGTATGAGACAGTGCTGTTCAGAAGGATTAGAGTTGTAAACAGCAATACAATCGAAACGTTCAAGTTGCGGCTCGATAAGTTCTACATAAATTGCCGATAAATAGCTAAACCGTTCTCTTTCCTGAAGTTTTCAACGTTCAACTTCAAAACAAATCTTCTAGCTATCAAAAGGCAGCTCAGTTTGGGCCAAAAGGCCTGTTGTTGTCTTCCTACACTTGCAAACTTGTGAACTCCGTCCGCGGTTTTGGAGCAATCAGTGTATTTTGGGCGGTACTCTGAATTAGAGTGAGTGACGAGGCTTTCTAGCGCGCTAGAGTCATCGTCCTTCTGGCGCCGAATGTCAATCCAGCAAACAGTGCTGCATCAAGTTATTCTTTGTTTTTCTCCCTTTTCAATGTTCGAGTTAAAGATTACTACTGCGCAAAGTCAAAATCCTTTCCACGGCGAACGTCAATGGTATGTACGGGTGCCACAGGAGGTACAGGAACTTCCAAGGTGCTGAGGCCATATGGTCCCAGCACTCCCCGGATGGCAGTAAGGAGGAATAACACACTACCTATCCTGCTTCAGAGCCCAAAGGATCCGCAGTAGTCCTTAAGGTGCGGGTTACGCGCTCCAACACTTGCTGAGGGGGAAGATGAAGAAGACAGAAAACGGGGATCCCATGCATGAGATCTACACTAGGTGTAGGGAATTTCATGCATGAGAACAGCAAGAATGGAAAGAAGGAATAGTCGTAGAAAAAGGTTGCATGAAAGAAAGAGCGCAACTTGTCTGTTATTTGCCACCCGAAAGGATACTAGTAAGAACCGGTACGTGAATGTTTGAGTGTGTGTGTCTGTGTGTGCGTGCGTGTGTATGTGTGTGCGTTTGTGTGCAGCGACTATTAGGAGAGTTGTTGAGAAGGAGTCAGAAACAAGTTTAAGGAAATTTGAACCAAACATACGATGCAAATGAGGTGAATAAAAAAATCAAGCAAATCAGGATGGAAAAAAAAAGAAGAGATAGTAAAGGGTGTTCATCCCCCCGGTTGCGCCGTAACTCCGTGCGGCCCGTGAACCTAACAGATGCCTAGAGGGAGGGGGGCGGTGCTCTGAATATTGTTCCTCGATTAGTCTCAGAAACTTCTGTCGGTACGTGCTGGTTGGAGTAGTTGCTTTAGGGTATACTTACAGATCTAGGTTGACCAGTGGTGGATTGATCATCCATGTTGATGAGGTGATTTGAATAATTCGGTAGCAGAATGAAGGCTTAATAGCCTTACGGTTGACGTTTAGCGAGGTCAGTAAGTTGTCAACGCGTAGCGAAAATGGTGGGCAAATGTTCTTCTTTGCCGCGAGGAGGCGTTTATCTGAAGTGTTGGTGCAGTGGTAGATTGCTGGGTTGTTGATTAGGCTCCCAGTCTTAAAATCGTATTGAAGCGAAAGTTTGTCTCGCCGGAGCGGAAGTGGGAGCACGTTAAGGGATTCGATGGGGGTGAAACGAAACGCGCCGGTTATGATACGCATGGCGTTATTTGCGATGATCGTGAAGGGTTCGAGAGTGGTTTTGGCTGTTGAACCGTAAATAACAGCTACGTAGTCAATGTGTGATCATATAATTGTTCTAAACAACATCATGCCGATGTCCATGTCTGCGCCATAATTTACGGATGTTACCGAGAGGATAAGTCCCGTAGACTTTCTGCAGCGAGTCTCCAGGGCTGCGATGTGGGGTCGCCACAGGGGTTTAGGGAGACACACGAGACATAGGAATTTTATCGTTTCTTCGTATACTAGAGGGGTGTTGTGGAGCGTTAAGGCTGGTTTCAGGTGTAGGCCAGGCACAGGAGTAAAGTGCATGGTTTTAGTTTTACAGATTTAGACACCAGGCCGCATCTCCCAGAAAGGGGGGTGGCCGACCGCTAGGCGCACCTCACACCCTCATACGCTCACACTCACACAACTTAGCCCTTTTGTGCCAAAGGGTTCGGCCGGTAACCCCGCAACATACACTCAGGGTCACGAGTGCAGTCCGAGGATCAGTTGTCAGCAGCGGGGTTTGCCAGTTTTCACTGGTTTACCCCCGCCGCGTCATAATGGCCGGGCCCCCCCCACCCACGATCATCCCGACAACGGGATGCCAAAGGCGGGAAAACACATCAGAGCAGCGTCAAAATCAACCATTCTCCACTCACGCCTGTGCATTGCGAGCTCTCTCGCTACTTCCACATTCATGTCTCTCCTTCTAACGCCTGCTTTACACCATCCATCCACCCAAACTTCTGTCTATCTCTAGGCCTGAGGCCACTCGCCTCCGCATTCATCACCCTTTTCACCAGTCTCCTTTCGTCCATCCTCTCCTTGTGCCCGAATCATCTAGAACACGCAAATCCACTCTGTCCTCCAAATTTTTCACCATCCCTGTTCTGATGCGAACCACGTCGTTGGTGCCGGTCTCTCAGCGTTTCTCCAGCCATGCTCCTCAAACATTTTTTTTCGAAAACTGTCAACCTTCTTCCTCTCCTCTGCTCTCACCCCCAAAGCCTTTGCTCCGTAGAGCCCAATTGGGACAGCAACACTCTCATACAGCCCTCTCTTTGCTTCCATCCCCAACGTCCTACAGCTCATTACACTCTTCAGTGCACCCAACACTTTATACCCCTCCTTCACTCGCGCCTTCACTTCAGTTTCCACTAGTTCAGTTATCTCCACATGGAAGCCCAGATATTCACAACACTGAACTTCCTCCAAGAGCTCTCCATTTAGGGTGACACTAACTTTGCTCGCATCGACAGTCCTCGAGCATCTCCCTACTTTACTCTTACCCACGTTCACTCGAAACGTCCTCCTCTCACACACTCCACCAAATTCAGACACTAGCCAACATAGCTTCTCCTCTGAATCCGCAACCAGGGCCGTATCATCAGCAAATAGCAACTGGCTCAACTGCCAACTCCGCCCATTCGCTTCCACCAGTTCCAAGTCACGACCCAGCACACTCGCGTTCACCTCCCTGACCACTCCATCCATATAGAGGTTGAACAGCCAGGGAGACATCACGCAGCCTTGTCTCAGTCCCATTTTCACTGTGAACCAATCACTCACCTCGCTCCCCACTCTGACACATGCTCGGCTGCCAACATTGAAACTCTGCACCGCTCTCAACAGATGTCTGCCCACTCCATACAAACGCAACACTCTCCACGGCGCTTCCCTGTCAATCCTGTCGTGTGCCTTCTCCAGATCCACGAAGACCCGGAACACACCCTTTCCTTTGGCAAGGTACTTCTCACAGACCTGTCTCACTGCAAAAATCTGATCAGCATACTACTACCACTCCTTGAGCCACACTGTTCCTCTCCAATTACGCAGTCCGTACAGTCTCTAGTCTTTATGATCAGCACTCTCCCGTACAACTTTTGCAGAAAACAGTCCGTACAGTCTCTAGTGCGATTTTGCAGAAAACGGGAGATAAACACGTGGCAGGGGGCCTCTCAGGCCGTTGCGGTGGAGATCCTTCATGATAACGTGTTTCCTCCACTAAGAAGAAGCTACTTGAAGCTCCCTGATGCGCTCCGGTGGTCCCCCGCAGTACAGCGCGGAGTTGTCGACTAGCTTGTATAGTATTCGTATCGGACAGGTTGTCTACCGAAATTGCTTTGACGGTGACGAACTTAGTGAAGTGTTTCATTTGGAAGAAGTTTTCACGTATTTTCTGGTTGTCAGCGTACCGTTCATGAGGTCATAGGCGGTTGTGCAGCTTCTCCCGAGCTTTCGTCGTGAGTAGCACGTGCCGCACACTTGTCACGATCTTGGATCTTGTTATCCAAGTCCTCCCCATCTGAAGTTGAGGAAGGCTGCTGTTGACTAATCATCTCTCCATCAGACCGCCAGGGATGAAGGGAGCTCACGTCCGGACCTTGAGCGTGACCGCCGGGTGATGGCGGTGCAGAAAAACGTCCACCAGAAGGTGACGCTAATGTCATTATTTTTTTAATATCCGTAGTCAGAATAGTGATCGAATGAAGAATTCCGGGTCATCAACATTTGCTGGTTTCCTTCAAAGTAGTCCATGAGAGTACCGAGGAGCCCTCTCAACACGCGCTGTATTGGCCTTCAAAACTAGAAACTTATTCACAAGGAACTAAAACATAA
Source organism: Gammarus roeselii (assembly GCA_016164225.1). Classification (NCBI taxonomy): domain Eukaryota; kingdom Metazoa; phylum Arthropoda; class Malacostraca; order Amphipoda; family Gammaridae; genus Gammarus; species Gammarus roeselii. The sequence continues at coordinate 9,860 of SDVV010037193.1, forward strand.
GCTAGTCCTGCAATTTGTCACTCATAGCTACAAATTGATAATTCTGTCCTACGACCGTGCATCACTCGGTTCATTTGTTATTAACACAAACTTTCACAAATGTACTGATCTTGTTGGCATTTCCCGCCTATTGTACAAGCCTAGCCATTCAATACTTCAAACCAAAATGTTTTATTTAATAAAATAATTGTTTTGTTTATTACGTGCACAAAAGAAAAATCTGGTCAGAGAATAAAATTGCACGAAGAAAATCAGTAAAACACCCAATCCTACAAAGTGTTTGGACACAAATGAGGACCCCTCTCATAGGTTGAACTAGAATAACTAACCTAATCTTTTCATCAAAAAGCATCTGGCATCACACAGATAATACATTTTCTGTTCCTAAACCGATATACCAACACCACTGGATGTAATCAACGTTAACAAAATTTCAACCTGGACAATTACGCTGCGAAAGCCCACCTTCATGAGGTCAAGTAATGATAGCTCCTTCCTAAGGGGCGGCTTGCAGGGCGTGAGCACGGCCTCGTGGAGGTCTAGTTGCATGATGCCCTGTAGTGACCTCCGCACCAGAATCACGCTACACCTGGTGGAAGTAGAAACAGACGATTAAGAGCGACCTCCGCTCCGGGAACACGCTAGCCGTGATGGAGGTGGAAGACAACCAATGAACCGTGACCTTTGCATCATGGACACGCAACTCCTGGCAAAGGTGGGAGACGACCAATGAATAGTGATTTCCACCCCGAAGACAGTAATTGACACGTTATTCCTGAAAGTGGGAGACAACCAATGAACAGCAACCTCCACTCCTGGGACACGCTACTCATGGCGGTCGAGGGAGACAACCAATGAACAGCAACCTCCACTCCTGGGACACGCTACTCATGGCGGTCGAGGGAGACAGCCAATGAACAGCAACCTCCACTCCTGGGACACGCTACTCATGGCGGTCGAGGGAGACAGCCAATGAACAGCAACCTCCACTCCTGGGACACGCTACTC
>SDVV010037194.1:0-10867 GCA_016164225.1 Gammarus roeselii
TATCAGAGAAGTGCAACGTCTGAGTCACTAACAAATAACAAACGTCCTAACCAATACATTCGATAAAAAGATTCAAATATCTAGCCATCCTAATTCCTTCATAAATAACATAAATCCTAATTCCGTCATTAAATCCTTCACAAATAACTTGATTCACTAATTTTCGTCGATCTAATCCTTCACAAATAACATAAATCCTAATTCCTTCATTAAATCCTTCACAAATAATATACATAGAGTCACTAATTATAGCCTAATCTAATTTCCTTCACAAATAAGACATTTCCTAAATCTCGTAAATCCTTCACAAATAACATATATCCTTATTCCTTCACAAAAATGCATATATGGACTCCCATTCTCACGTACCTGACCTTCCTCTTTCCCGTCACACTCTACTTACCATCCTAATTCCTACACTAAAAGTATACCTTCATAAATAACATATAACCTAATTATCGTAATACCTTCACAAATAACAAACATAGAGTCACTAATATATATATATATATATATATATATATAGTATCAGAGAAGTGCAACGTCTGAGTCACTAACAAATAACAAACGTCCTAACCAATACATTCGATAAAAAGATTCAAATATCTAGCCATCCTAATTCCTTCATAAATAACATAAATCCAAAATTCCTTCATTAAATCCTTTACAAATAACATATATCCTAAATCCTTCACAAAATCATACATAGAGTCACTAATTATAGCCAAATCTAATTTCCTTCACAAATAATATACCTTCATAAATAACATATATCCTAAATCCTTCATAAATAACATAAATCTCGTAAATCCTTCACAAATAACATATATCCTAATTCCTTCACAAATAATATACATACTCAATAATTATCCATTGCCGTTCTTGGCCCTACTTTCCATTGCCGTTCTTGGCCCTACTTTCCATTGCCGTTCTTGGCCCTACTTTCCATTGCCGTTCTCGGCCCCCTTTTCGATTACCGTTCTCGGCCCCCGTTTCGATTACCGTTCTTGGCCCTATTACTACTACTACCACCTTACCCCTGTTGCCACCAAGTGGCTATCAGCGTGAAACACCTACTGATGGATTGCAACGCACTCGCGGCAGCCCGACGAGCGTGCCTAGATCCCCCGTGCAACCTACAAAGCCTACTCACGGACCCAACCTACCGTAAAAAGCTTATCGCTTTCGGAAAACACACCTTACTATACGAAGCTGTCTAAACCTCTAACACCTGTGCAAATGAGGTGGTCCCTCCACCTCATTACGCACAGAAACAACAACTCATTTTACGAAGATACGCATTAACTCTATACTCTCTCGTACGCGCTAGTACGCGAATATGCTACAATTAAAATACGTACTGACTTCATCTTGACAAAACTAATATTTTCTCACGCGAGGCCGTGCGGACTTACCTAAATCAACGACGATCGTGCCCTACGGGGGAGCCTATTATGACTCACGTTGAGGCTCTGGTGGAAATGAGGCCCAAATCAAAACCACTTCTCCATCACCATCACTACTCTCCATCCTGAAGATACTTCTACCGCTCGCCGATACATAATGCGTAAAGCCAACTGGCATTCTTCACCGCTTATACAACAACACTCTTCCCACCTTAGGATATATTCTGTGACGAGATGGTGGAAAACTTCAATAGTACCCTCCTTCACGCTGCAGATCTCAGCATCCCTAACCAAGGGAACACCGCGTAAAATTAGGACACCCTGGTGGGGTGACCTGTGTGAAATAGCAAAACGTCAAAGGAAGCGTGCATTCAATCGATACCGACACGCCAAAGCAGTAGCAAATAAAATAACGTTTAAACGAGAAACTGCAAAAGCACGAAATACATACTTCCTATCCAGGAGAATCGTGGCAAAATTTCGTATCGTCCATTAATGTGAACACACCCATGTCTGAAGTGTGGTCCCGCATACGGAAAATTACTGGGAGTACTGATCTCGCCCCCTCCCCACCCCCCCAACCCCCAACCCTATGGGTGATGGGAAGGACCCACACCGACCCGCAAGAAGTCTCTGAACTCTTTGCATCACATTACTCCTTGTCAGCTCGGATTCTGGGTACAGCCCGGCTTTCCGTATCACATGGCGTACTGCAGAACAAAATGATCTGAACTTCTCCATAAACCCCCTTATACCTTACAATGAACCTATAACGGTACGCGAAATCCTTGGTGCAATTCGCACCTCCAACCCTTCTGCTCCTGGCGAAGATCAGATCTCTTACGAGATGCTCCGGCACCTACATCCCTCTGCACTCTCCTACTTGTGTCTTATTCACAACTCAATCTGGTCTACCCATTCCTATCCCGATCGGTGGAAGGAGGCAGTGGTTCTGTCTTTTCCAAAACCTAGTAAGCCTACCGATGAATTGACCAATTACCGCCCTATAGCTCTCACCTCGTGTGTAGCGAAGGTTCTGGAGAAAATTGTGAATGCCCGACTGACTCGGCACTTACAAGCAAACTCACTCCTCTCCCCATTACAATTCGGATTTCGAAGGATGCTATCAGCGCAGGACGCATTATTACGCGTTGTGACTGATATCTAAGTGGCCTTGGACCGCAAGCAGCACACTGTTTGCGTTTTCTTTGACCTTGAGAAGGCATATGATACAACCTGGCGTTATGGCATCCTCCGAAAGATTCACCGGATGGGACTCCGGGGTCACCTAGCATTTTTTATCCGGAACTTCCTACGGCGGAGAGTCTTCTGGGCCAAAATCGGCAATCACCTTTCAGACATACATACCCAAGATTAGGGGGTCCCCCAAGGTAGCGTCCTGTCGTGTACTCTATTCGCGATTGCCATTAATGGGATCACGGGGGTGATCCCTCCCTCGGTGAATGGGTCACTGTACGTTGACGACTTGATGATATACGCATCGACATCACTTGTCTCCCAACTCCAACGTAGACTACTGAGTGCAATTGCCCAGGTGGTTGTCTGGACAGAATCTCGAGGCTTTGAAATATCTAAAAGCAAAACATGTGCACTTCATATCCATCGGTCTCGCACACACACGGATCCAGACCTCAGACTTTATGGAGAAATGATTCCTTTCCTACCTACAGTCCGCTTCCTAGGACTAATTTTCGACCAAAAACTAACCTGGAAGTACCACGTGCAGCAGCTTAAGATGGACTGCTTACAGCGATTTGTCATTCTTCGGATCGCATCGCACTTCACCTGGGGTGCAGATAGAATAACAGCATTACGACTTCACCACGCTATCATCCGGTCCAAACTGAACTATGGAAGCGTGATCTATGGCTCCGCAAAACCAAATATTCGCAAGACGCTGGAACCAGTTCATAATGCCGCCCTACGCGTTTGTACTGGAGCTTTCCGCTCCTCCCCTATTGTCAGCCTTCTTTGTGAAACTGGTGAGCCTAGTCTTGCCCTGCGACGGGAACAAATTGACCTCCAATTTTATTCTCATGTTCTTGCTCGCCCAACCTCCCCATACGTGTACCACAATCCGACAGCGCCACCCCAATCTTGCTCCTTCTTTGAGCTTCTCAAAACGTATCGAGCTCCTCACTGTTGAGCTTGGACTTCCACACATCATGGTGGACCCTCTCACACTAGATGCAATTCCCATCTGGCGTTTATTAGAAAATATGCTCTGCCCTCACTATTTTACTGGCTGAAAGTCAGATGTTGCACCCCAAATTCTTCGAGCTATTTCTATAGCCCATGCGGAGACTCATCACGCTGATAGCTTGCATATCTTCACTGATGAATCAAAAGACGACGATGCAGGGGGTTGTGCAGTGGTGCTCCCCGGGCGCGTCTTCACTAGGAAACTCCCACCATCAGTGTCAGTTTTCACTGCTGAACTCACGGCTATTGCCTATGCCCTCAAGGCGGCTGATACTCTTCCAGATGTCAAAATCTCAATCTTTAGTGATTCGCTCAGTGCGCTTCAAGCCCTGGAGATCTTCAACAATTGCCACCCTATTGTTACAGCAATCATGCGCTGGCTTGTCCGATTGTCCTCCAGAAACAAGAACGTTCGTTTATGCTGGGTTCCAGGCACTGTGGGGAGGTGGGAAATGATTGGGCGAACGAAGCGGCGCGAACAGCTGCAGCGGCGCCTGACCCAGCAGAACAGTGTCCACTCCCATATAAAGACTTTTACCCAGCGATTAAAAGAGCTGTGCGAAATAAATGGAACATGGAATGGTCTGATGTTCCTATGAGCAATAAATTGCGTTCTATTAAAGACACAACCATACCCTGGGTCTCATCAAGCAGCCGATCTCGACGGACTGAGGTAACTCTATGCCGATTGAGAATAGGACATCGCAGACTTACGCACAGACACCTAATGGAGGCGTCGCCACCTCCTTACTGCATGGACTGTCTAGTCCCTCTTACAATAGCCCATGTCTTGGCAGAATGCCCTACATGGATGGAATGTCGGCGCACATACTTCCCCAGGAGCCGGTTCCTGGACCTTCCTAATATACTCCGTCTAATGCTTACTGCAGTTCCCTCAGAGACAATTCAGTGCGACACCCCTTCTCAGCTACCTCCAAGAAACCGGCCTCCTAAGTGAAATATGATCTGTTGTGAATTGATCATACATAATCTTACTTACCAATGAGCTCCTCCATCCCGGAGGACCACTGTTTTCTTTGCTCACTTTGAGAAGGACACATTTGTGACTTCTCTCTATATCCCTATAAACAGTAGTAACCTGAGCATGCCGTGAGTCGAAACAATTTCGGAGACTGAGGATGAATTGTCTTTGACCTAATGCATCGCTGGCTGCTGGTTGGAAGTTCTGTGCCAGAAGGACTTTGACTTCAGTGCACTAGAAAGCCTTGACACTCCAATCTAATCTTGAGGAGTGGTGGCATACGAAAGCTACAATAAAAAAGAAGAACGAGGTGAAGCGGGTGGTGAAGAGAGCCAAAAGGGACGCTGATGCCAGGTGGGGCAGACGGTTGTGCCAGAATTTTAAGGAGAACAAAAAGATGTTCTGGAAAGAGGGTGAGAAAGGGAGAGACCAGAAAAAATGAAGTGGTGAAAGGTGAAAACGGCCAGTTGTTGTTGGAAAGTGGTTGTGTACGGAAGAGGTGGGCCGAGTATTTTGATGAGTTGTTGAATGTCGAGGCTGACATTGTTGCTGTGGGTGGTGGTGCTCGGATGCAAGTTTTGGGAGAAAGACTTATGGCGGACATTACCAGGGAAGAGGTGCAGGAGGCGGTGGAAGTGATGGAAGCAGGGAAAGTTCCTGGTTTGGATGGCGTTGCGACAGAGTGACTTAAAAAGGGTAACGATTGTCGAATGGTTGGTGAGGTTACTGAACTTGTGTTTTGTAGCAGGCGTGGTACCGATTGAGTGGCGCAATGCCTGCATTGTTCCGCTATATAAGGGCAAAGGAGATAAAAAATAAATGCTGCAACTCGAGAGGTATCAGTTTGTTATGTGTGGTTGGTAAGCGTACGGGCGAGTGCTGATCAAAAGGATTAGAGACTGTACGGACTACGTAATTCGAGAGGAACAGTGTGGCTCTAGGAGTGGTAGAGGGTGTGCCGATCAGATTTTTGCAGTGAGACAAGTCTGTGAGAAGGACCTTGCCAAAGAAAAGGATGTGTCCTGGTCCTTCATGAATCTGGAGAAGGCATACGACAGGATTGACAGGGAAGCGCTGTGGAGCGTGTTGCGTTTATATGGAGTGTGTACAAGTGTTTACAAATGTAGGAAGACAACAACAGGTCTATTGGCCCAAACTAGGTTGCCTTTTGGTAGCAAGAGGATTAGTTTTGAAGTAGAACGTCTAAGAGGCCAACTGGCCCAAACTAATTTGCCTTTTGGTAGCAAGAGGATTAGTTTTGAAGTAGAACGTCTAAGAGAGCTTCGTGTGCCATTTCAATTTTTTTTTATAATTACAGGAAATGGAACGGTTTAGCTATTTATCGGCGATTTATGTAGAACTTATCGAGCCGCGACTTGAACGTTTCGATTGTATTGCTGTTTACAACCTTCGCTAGAAGTTTGTTCCATTCTTCGAAAACTCTATACGTGAAAAAATTACGCGTGATGTCGAGTGAGAAACGTTTCTCAACGATTTTGTATCCATTGTTCATAGTCACTTCGTTTCTATCTAGAGTGAAAAGGCTCGCTCGGTCGACGTTTTCCTTGCCCTTCATAATCTTCCACACTTCTATCATGTCGCCTCTGACTCGACGTTTCTCTAGCGAGTAAAGATTGAGTTCACGAAGCCTGTCTACGTACGATTTATTCCGCAGCAAGGGGATAAGTTTGGTAGCTCTACGTTGAACCTTCTCAAGTTTAATAACGTCTTTTCTAAGGAAGGGAGACCAGAATTGAACGGCATACTCGAGATGCGGTCTTACAAATGCATTAAATAACTCGAGAATACTGTGCTGGTTTTTGTACGAGATAGTGCGGGATAGCATACCTAGCATTTTGTTGCCTTTCTTGGCAGCATCGTTACATTGCTTGCTGCTTTTTAAGTCGTTACTAATGATGACACCTAAATCTCTCTCTTCGGTGATGGGAATGATTTTTTTTCCAGACATTGAATATTAGTGTTAGGGGTTATGAAGACCTATGTGCATAACTTTGCATTTGTCGACATTAAAATTCGTTCGCCACTTTTCTGCCCAAACAACAATTTTGTTCAAGTCTAGTTGGATCTGCTGACACTCTAGTTCAGTTTGCACGTTTCCTCCGATCTTAGTATCGTCTGCAAACTTGCTAATGATTGAGAGTACGTTGCTATCAAGATCGTTAATGAATATTATAAAGAGAACTGGCCCTAACACGGATCCTTGAGGCACGCCGCTTGTAACGTTACCCCAGGGGGAGGAAGCTCCGTTAAGTACAACTCGCTGCCGTCTGTCCGTAAGCCAGCATTTTATCCAGCTGTTAAGCTCGCCTCGAATACTGATGCTGTGCAATTTACTAATTGGGCGCTTGTGTGGGACTTTATCAAAGACCTTTGGAAAGTCAAGGTAAATGATATCGATTGGAGATTTTGTGTCGTAGATTTTGATTATATTTCTGAAAAAGAGTAGCAGATTTGTAAGACAGGAACGGTTGTGTCTAAAACCATGCTGGGAGTCGCCAATCAATTTGTTTGATTCTAAGAACTCTGTAATTTTATCCGTTATCAAACTTTCCATCAACTTGCCGATGACTGAGGTGAGACTAATTGGACGGTAGTTCCCGGCACACTTTATGTCCTTTTTTTTTAAATTGGGGGAACATTGGCCTCTCTCCATTTAGAGGGGCAGGTGCCATTTGTGAGAGATTGGATGAAAATGTTTGATAAATGTTCGCGATTTTATTTCTAGTCTCTTTGAGAATTCTAGGATGAATTTGGTCTGGACCTGGAGATTTGGTGACTTTCAATTTATCTATATATTTAATAACTTCGGCGGGGGAAAAGTTCACTGTGGTGAGGGCTTCAATCTGTTTTGCCGCTACGATATCCTCAGGATTAGGAATATCCTGATTCTCTAAATACAGCTCACCAACATCGTTCTCGAGAAGACCTATTACAGATGTTACCTTTTTTTTGCTCGAAATTTAGCTAAAAAATTGTTTCGGATTAGTTTTGGCATTGGCAGCAATTTCATTCTCATAATCTTTCTTCCTACGTTTCAGGACCCTCTTTAAATTTCGTCTGCTAATTTTGTATTAATTTTTTGCTACGTCGTCATTTGGATGTTTCTGCTCAGCCGAGTGCTTTGCTTTCTTTTGTGAATGAAGGCGCTGCAGTTCTCCTTTCCAGTACTTGGGCTGAAAGGCTGTTGTTCGCCTGTTTTTGCACGGGATATGCTCATGTTCGATATTTTCAAGCGCAGTCAAGAAATAGTCAAGCGATTGATTGACATCTTGTCCGAGGGTTATATTTGCTGACGTTATTGACTCTCTTAAGCCATCAAAATTAGCTATTCTGAAGTTAGGGACTTATTCGCAGTTTGTTGATGTTTTCAACTCGAGCTCTATCAAAAAACGGATACAGTTGTGGTCTCTAGTTCCGAGTGGTTCGCTTACTTCAACGTTCGTGACATGAGAGTCGCTTGCACTAAATAGGAGATCAAGAATGTTGCTACCTCTTGTAGGTGTCTTCACCATTTGGGTCATGAACTTATCGTCTGCAAAATCAATCAGACGTTGGCCGGTGGCAGTACATTCGTCTGATTCCCGATCAATGTCGGGGATATTGAAGTCGCCAAACACAATACTGTGTTGTGTTGTGACAACATCGACAAGGGTGTTGTAAAGATCGATATCATCTGCAACCTTGCTTTTTGGGGGCGATAGACGAGAGTGATTTGTCATTTTATATGTTTGCCGACTACTTTGATTGATACTATGTCGTGCCTGTTGTTTGGAATGGTGACTTCTAATATTTGCTGAGTGTTTTTCACGAGAAACAGCACTCCTCCGCCCTCTCGGCCTTGTCTATCTGTGTGAAATAGAGAGTAACCGGGGAGAGTAAATTCGCCGAAATGATGCCTGGTGCTCGATTTCATCCACGATTCTGTGATTGCTATTATGTCGGTACTTTCATTAAACGCAAGGATACCTAATTCTTCGATTTTGTCTCTGAGATTTCTAGCGTTCACGTTGTAACATTTGAGAGTACCGTTAGTCACATTGACTTGATTTGCTTGACTTATTTTTCTTCTACTCTGAGGTCTTGTGTCGGTGCCAGGACTTTCGCTTTCGTTAACACGGGTTATACTAGCGGAGCTGCGACTACTGCCTCTAACTCGGACTGGATTGATGACAGGAACTTTTTTGCTAGGACCTGTGGTTGTGTTTTGATGGGCACTTGTATTTGTTGTGTATCTCGTGGTGAAACGTGTGGAGGTCGCTGTGTCGTTTCGTTGGGTACTGCTGGCGAATTTGTTGGTAAGATATCGTTTACGTTTTTTGACTTATTTTCGTTGGCAAGTCCAGCGCCGATGTTTTTAAGGATGTTTTTGATATAATCAAGTCCATACGTGTTAATGCGAGCCTTGTTGGTGATTCTATTAAAGTTATAGTACTTTGGGTCAATCATCGTATCCCATTGATCCGAAAAAGAGATTTTCTGGGCTTTGCAGAAATCTGCTAGGCGATTGTTAGGTAAAATCATCTTGCTTAACTTATATATACTTTGGTTCGGATGGGGCAGGATGCCAGTGACATGGAGGTTCGCGTGTGAGGGTTTAATGTTGTTTAGCATGGTTTCATACCTTTTCCATGTCGATTCCGTCTGCGTCACGTCTTTAGCTCCGACTTGTATTATAATTCGCTTAGATGAATGGATCCTTTCCTTTGCGATCATGCCTGCGACCTCGTCAAGTTTTAAATCTGCTTTGCCGAGTATTTTCAGTTTAATTCTCCCTTTTTGCTGATTTGATTTGAAATAGGTGACATTGTAATCACCAATCACAATAATTTCCTCTGTATTCGGAGAGTACATTACATCGGGCAATACATCGAATCGGTTACGTGTATTGGGTCGAAAGTGGCAAGATTAAGGTCCGACGTGTGTTGCATTGTCACAGCGTGGCTGCCTCCTACTAACTACAGTTGAGTACAGTGCTTCGCTATCTTTGACTGAGTTTTCTGTCGGTTTAATACGATCATTTGTCTAAGCGTCTAGAGTCGAAAGATTCTTGGCGAATTCGGAGTCCAGGTGCACTTGGAGTTCTTCCACCTGATTTTGGGTGGTATCGACAGTTTCTTTGACAGCTGCTAATTCGCTGCTTATCAGATCTTTAAATTCGTGAAATTTTTTCAGCACGTTTTCCAATTTTAATTCAACAGCTATCAATCGGGTCTCCGTGTTGACTGACTCTGTTATGGATAAGCCTTTGGATGAGACTGTCTCTGTTTTGGATAAGCCATCGAAGGCGTGACTGATTTGTGCTTTCAGTTGTTTGGTTTTCTCTGCCGCTATACAAAATTTACAGCGCAATGTCTTGCATTACGCATTTGAGGGACTGCTACGCAAAATCCTAGCAGAGAAAGAAGAACTTTGGCAATCCATTAGTTTAAGGGCGTACGAGGTGTGGCAGATGCCACATTCTCGCTTAGCCTGAACCATCTTGGACTGTTATAGAATTTACCGTTGGGAAAATGGACCGTTAGCCCGAGTATTATTTTTTGTGATTTCTTGTAGACAGCAGATATGAATTCAGTACTATAATTAGATGCGGGATGTGACGATTATGTCGACGATTCAAAAACGGAATTAAAACGGGAATAATACAAATGAGAGTCGGATGCGCGTATCGTCGGATGCGCGTTAGCGCAAGGTTACTTCCTATTGCGAGATTTGGGTTGAATGCAAAGCTAAACCAACTTATAGTTGCTCCTATTTGCTTCTCAATAAGGGAATGATATCATGGTCCTGGGCACCAACCTTGTACCAGACATGACCGGCGGAGTATCAGAAGATGACGAAAAAATAATTACAATACAGTACGTGGGGTGTTATGAAATCGTAGCACGATTCTAAGCTGCAAGATGTAAAGTGGTACAATACAACGTACGTGGGCAATAGCTTATTGTACGTGGGTAATAGCTGATTCTCCGTGAGTAATGGCTGTTGTACTTGGGTAATAACTGATTGCACGCGTATAACAGCTGATTGTCGGTGGGTAATGGCTGAATGTACGAGGGTAATATCTGATTGTACGTGGGTAATAGCCGATTGTATGTGGGTAATAGCTGATTGTACGTGAGTAATGGCTGATTGCACGCGGATAATAGCTGATTGTACGTGGGTAATAGCTGATTGTACGTGGGTAATGGCTGATTGCACGCGTATAACAGCTGATTGTCCGTGGGTAATAGCTGAA
>SDVV010037195.1:0-10866 GCA_016164225.1 Gammarus roeselii
CAGAGCAATTATATTTCTTGTTTAGTAAAAATGATTTTCAAATTTTATTTCTTTTCCATAAAACTCCACATTAAAAAGTTTCAGCACATTAAAACAGGGTTTAGGACAATTAAAAGAGCTTCACTCCACTTCACCTATTCTTGTCATTAAAATGTTTCTTCCTCTTGTCAGTGTACAGAGGGTCACAGCATAGCTGCCCTGCCACCTGACAAGCTGCAGCGATGCATGCTTCTTGTGCTGTGACAACATTCAAATGTTGCAGCCACATTAGCTTGATGCCAGGCAGGGATCCATGTAAAGAGTCATCTCCACAGCCAGGAAATCTGCAAATTAAAAGCTAAGGTACTTGTCCAATTGAATTGTAAACATCTGAAGATTTGCAGTTATTAAGTGGCACGGGAGCGTTAAGACACAGAACAATGCAAAGGTGGAGATGTCACCCACCTTTGCAGGTACAGAACAATCACCTGCGCAACTTAGGTGTCTACCCTTCTTTGTTGATCGTAATCCAGTATGGGTCAGTGCGGTGCAGGGCGATCAGACCATCAGTCAGTTGTACAAGGTTCTTCACGACGAAACCCCAGTTGTACAGTCGCCATCCTATCTTGGAGAGTTTGGTGGATATGTGCCTAAGTTAGAAATTAAAGAAAATGTTTAGCTGTTCAACACTGAGCCTCCTGTGTGTGTCATTTCCTTTAATGGTCTGGTTGCTTTAGCCAAGCATAATCATGAGACAATGGCTCACATTGGCAGCGAGAGACTTATTGACCTTCTAAGGAAGAGTGTGTGGCATCCTAGGTTGAGCCAAGTTTGTGATGATGTCTGCACCGCTTGTAGACAGTGTCAGCTCAACAAGGTTGCTAATCAAATAATTAGTCCCCCTACAATTAAGATCCAGTGCAACCACACATCTCACATGGTGGCAGTTGATCTGATACAACTCCCTCGGACTTGGTTGGGTCATGTTGGCTGTCTGGTCATGGCAGGTAATTTTTCAAAATGGATTTGTGTTGTGCCTATTAGCAATGAGACAGCCAGGACTGTAGCGAGTGTATTTGAACATAGAGTTCTGCCTGTACTTCCGCGTGTCCCAGATCAAATACTTTCTGATAATGGAGTTGAGTTCACCAGTGATTTGTTTAAACAGATGGTAACAATGTATGGAATTAAACACATTTTGACGACACCCACCAACCATCTAGTAATGGCTGTGTTGAAAAGGGTAACAGTACAATTGGAGATTTTTTTCAAAACCTGACTAGTGGTGTTGGATCTTTGAACAGTGAACTTAGCAGAGCGGTCATTGTGTACAACAACACTAAGCATTCCGAGCTTGGTCAATCCCCTTCTGAGTTTTTATTGGCAGGATCCTATCTGGTTCTTTCCACTCCTGTAATTCCTGAGCAGAGTTTGAGCCGCTGGAAGTCTGGTCACTCAAAGTTTGTACATTTTCAAGTTGGTTAACTAGTTAGGAAGAAAAATATTTACTAAGGTAGATGTGTTTCAAATAAATGAAGACCTAAGAATGAAGGACCATATGCAGTGGTTGCTGTTACACAAACACAAACCTCGTAACTTACAGATTCAGAAGGTTAGCTGATGGTCATGAAGTGGCTGTTCATCATGGTCAGTTATCTCCTTAGAGGGTTGTTCTCACCTATCTTGGGGCCCCGGAGCTTGTTCCAACTTCATTGGAAAGGGAATCTGTTCCGGGGTCTGATTCGGATTGAGATTCGTTGACCAGTTAGTATGATGGTGGTTCTTCTGTGAGTGACTTGTAAGTGATGTCTAGCGTATCCAAATGTTCCTGGTTGCCTGAATTAACTCAAGTGCACCGATATGTAGATTATAGTGGATTTTGTATGACACCTGCGGAGTTGCCCCTTGAATCGGTTAATGTTCGGGAGCCCAGGTCCGACCCTGTGAGCCCTGGCCATACTGGCATTGACTTGATAACTGGAGATGCTGCTTTTCAGCATACAGTTTTCATTTTCCTGTATTGGTTCCACAATTAAGCCATCCTGTCTTTCCTTCTGGTGTGAAATTAGACCAAACAATTGGACATTGGGATGTCTCATCAATACACTCTTATTCCAATTTAGAAGAGATTAGCGATAGTTCTTTAGATATTGCTTTTGTTGTCAATGATTTACAGGAAACAGAGTAACCTTCCTGTAATGATATGCCGGATGAGGCTGTTGAGTATCACTAAGGAGAATGAGAATATACATTCATTTCTTGGGTTTGTTGACCATTTACCGAGAGAGCCGAGTCAGTAATCGAACACTGGCTTACAGCATTCAAGCTAAAATGTTGAGCATTTTACTTGTGATCAAGTTGTAGGACGTCATACACGATCTCGGGGTGATGTACCAAATTACCCTAATGTGCAGCCCTATGTCTTGGAATATACTACTCGAAGTTGTGCACAATTGTAAGTAGGTACGTTAAGATTTATATATTTTTTTTTTCTAATGTGTTATGTATTATGTGCGTAGTTTTGTTTGGCAAGGAGTGCACTGGGGGTGGAGGTATGTAATGGGATTGCTTCTGCAGGGGTGTAGGGGGAATTTTTCTGAGATTTGTACCTCCCCCAGCCCCAAGTTTAGGCCCTACGAATACCTCCCATCCTTCCCGTAATTGTCACTTGTTTGGAAATGTGAGTGCTCTCCTTGCCCAATTATCACTCCTGCCAGTCTATATTCCCATTATATTTCCTAGTCATCATTTAGCTAGTCCATATTTTCTTATTATATATCCCAGTTTTATTTTCAAATTCGGTTTCCCAGTTACAATCTTTCCCAGTTACCATCTTTCCCAGTTACCATCTTTCACAGTTACCATCTTTCACAGTTACCATCTTTCACAGTTACCATCTTTCCCGGTCATCATATTGTTCAGTTATCTTGATTCCTAGTTAGCACGTTCCCCACTTATATAAGTTATCTTATCTTTATCCCAGCCATCTCGTTTTCCCAGTTATGTTTTTGATAATCATGTTTCCTAGTATTCCCTTGATTGTTTACTCATCATTGTTGTGTATTTTTCAGTGTAAGGCCAGTGTTTTGCTTGAGTGGTGGCCAGGTTCTTGATGTTTAATTGATCGCTCAGGATATCATTGTTTCACTATCGTACAAGGTCTTATTTGACCTGAGGTCCAACCAACCTGATCAGACTACTCTTCAATAGATAGTTTCCAGGACACCTAAAGATTAAAGTTTACAACTGTTGCTTGTCAGTTCGCTCATCATTCCAACTTGGCTGCACTTCTCGGCTACCGCGTTCACTTTATAAACAATTATTAACACTTCATTTAGAATCTTGCTACCGTATCCATGGCGTGTCGTAGAAGGCGACTAAAGGGGGGCCCCGTAGCCGGGAGTAGAATCGTGCTTGCTCCGCAACCCCAGCCTGTCGTAAAAGGCGACTAACGGGGCGGAGCGAATGGGCTAGGAATCCCGTTCTCTGAAGAACCTTTCCTCGAAGACGGCAAGACGAGCGGGGGAGGAGAGGCACACGCCTCTCCGAACTCTATTGTTAGGGTAGCTGAATGTGCGTGGCTGTAGTACGAATGATGTAAAGAGGAGGGAGATTGGTGAGATGTTTGTGAGGAGGAAGTTTGATGTGTTGGCGCTGAGTGAGACGAAGTTGAAAGGTAAGAGCAATGTGAGTTTGGTGTGGTAAGTGGAAGAAAGTCTGGTGTGGAGGAAGGTAGAGCACGAGAAGGTGTGGTGTTGACATCGAGTGATCGGTTGGCTAGGAGCGTTACCAAGTGGAATGAAGTGCCCTCTTGAATAATGTGGATGAAAGTCATGTTAGGTATGGAAAGATAGGCATTTGTGAAAGCTTACGGACCTGGTAGCGATGTGAGTGAGGAGAAGAGGGAGCAATGTTGGATTGACCTCATTGAGTGTATTGAAAATTCTTGAAGTGAATACGTGGTTGTACTGAGCGACCTAAATGCAAGAATTGGAGATGATGTGGCGAGAAACGTACTAGGAAGGTATAATGTTCCTCGACAGTTGAGAGAACTTGATAGGTTTGTGCATAAAGCAGGCGCTGGTGGTTGGAAACAGCTTGTTCAAGAAGCGAGATATCCACAAGTACACATTGGTAAGGATGGGCCATGGTGGAATGCTGGAGAGAGCGCAGTTGGATTTCGTTCTGAATTCGAGGAGAGTGGTGGGAAGCCAACAATTGGATGTGCAGGCATTGAGAGGATGGTGGAGGAATGTCTGACCCTCTACTGGTTGAAAGAAGATTAAGAGTGGAGCAGAGGTGGAACGGGAACAATAGAATAGGAGAAGGGAGACGTAGTAAAGGTGGGAGAATTGAATGGGAGAAGCAGAGCTGAGAAGTTCCCGCAGGCGTTTGGGGAGGAATATGACAGCGTGAGAGGACAAGACCTGAGAACTGTTGAAGAAAAACGGGAGACGTTCACAGATGCGGTGATGAGATGTGCGAAAAATGTGTGTGGTGTGCGCCATGTAAGCAGGTGAATTTGATTTCATTTGGGCCTCATTTTCACCAGAGCCTGAACGTGAGTTATAATAGGCTACCCCGTAGGGCGCGGAAGCAGGTGAAAAAAGGAAAGGCTGCAAGTGATAAACGATAAGGTTAAACTGGCGGTGGCGCAGAAAATAAGAGTTTTTGAGGAGTGCTTCCAACCGAGATTGGTGATGGCCAGGACAACTACAGGGAGAAAAAAAATAAAGCGGATGGAAAGGAGAGCTAAGAGGGACACTGATAGGTGGGGCAGGCGGCTGTGCAAAAATTTTGTGTCTACAAGAGATACTCTGGAAAGAGGAAGAGGGTGAGAAAGGGGGAGACCAGGAAGAAGGTGGTAAGGTAAAAGATGAAAACTACTATTTGTTGTTGGTAAGTGGTGATGTACGAATGAGGTGGGCGGAGTATTTAGAAGAGTAGCTTGAATGTTGAGGATGTCTGGGACGGTAATAATTGTTGCTGTGGGTGGTGGCGCACGGTTGCCGGTTTCGGGAGAGACTTGTTGAGGAGATTACTAAGAAACAGGTGCAGGAGCCGATTGAAGTTAAAAAAAGAAGTGAAGCCCCTGGTTTGAAGGGCATTGCGGCAGAGTGCCCGAATATGGGTGAGGCAACTAAATAAGTGTTTTGTGCCGAGCGTCATGTTGATTGAGAAGCACAGTGATTGCATTGTTTTGCTTTATAAGGGCAAAGAAGATTGCTACAGATGAACGTTGTAGCTAATTCCAAAAGTATCGGTTTATTATGTTTTCTATGTAATTTGCAGTGTAAGGATGGGTTTTGGGTCTTCATGGATCTTTTAAAACGGGGCCTATGATAGGGTTAATAGGGATGCACTATAGTGGGTTCTGCGTTTGTATGAAGTGGGCGAAAATTTGTAAAAAGTGATTCAGAGTTCCTAAGTTGGCAGTGGAGCCTGGATAGAGTCGGGTGCATGGTGACTGCTGGGTTCACAGTGAAAGTGGGACTGAGACAAGGTTGCATCATGTCTCACTGTCTGTTCAAATTCTACATGGATGGAGTGGTCATGGAAGAGAACGCGAGTGTAATGGGTCGAGATTTAGAGCTGTTGTGAACAAATGGGCGTTTATGGAAGTTGAGTGGTTACAATTTGCGGATGATACGCCACTGTTAGCAGATTTGGAGGAAAGTTGCGTAGGCTAGTGTCTGATTCTGGTAGCGTGAGTGGAGAGGAAGCTGCCAGCTAACGTGGGTCAAAGTAAAGTAATGAGCTGTTTGAGGAATATTGATGCAACCCAAAGTTAGTGTCCTCCGAATTGGAGAGTTATTGGAGTAACTTCAGTGTTTCAGTACCTGGGGTGTAAACTGTTGGGCGCATTGAAGAGTTTAATGAGCTGTAGGACGTTTGGTTTGAAAGCAAAGAGAAGGTTGAATGAAGAGGTAGTTGTCCCAACTGTGCTCTGCCGAGCTGAGACTTGTGGGCGCGGGCAGAAATGAGGAAAAGGTTGGATGTTTTTGGGATCAATAACGACGTTGTTCAAATTAGAAAGCAGATAGGAAGAAGTTGAGGACAGAGTAGATCATGTGTTCCGAGAGGGTTTGGGCACATGGTGAGAATGGATGATTGGAGATTAGTGTTGTTATAAAAAAAAACATAAATGGCACACGAAGCTCTCTTAGACGTTCTTCTTCAGAACTAATCCTCTTGCTATCAAAAGGCATCCTAGTTTGAGCCAATAGGCCTCTTAGACGTTCTACTCCAGAAATAACCCTCTTGCTATCAAAAGGCAACCTAGTTTGGGCCAAAAGGCCTGTTGTTGTCTTCCTACACTTGTCAACACTTGTAAACTATGATGAAAACGGAGGTGAACGGACATAGGCCTAGAGGTTAACCAATGTTTGGATGAATGGATGGCATGAAGGAAGCATTGGGAAGGAGAGAAACTAGTGTGGAGGTAGCAAGAGAGCATGCAATGAATGGCTGTGAGTGAAGAAGGGTTGTGAATGGATGAGTTTTAACGCGGCTTTAATATGCATCACAGACTTTGATGCCTCGTTGAGAAACGGGATGAGCGTGGCTGGGTGAGAAGCCGGTGGCCATGACGCAGCAGGACTAAACCAGTTACCAATGTCAGGCGCTGCTGCTGACACTGATCCAGGGGCTCACTTTTGACGTCCAGTGTGTTGCGGAGACTGCTGGACGAGCTCTTTAGTGCCAAAGGGCGCAAAGTTTGTGCGCGTGTGAGTGTCTGAAAGGAGTGTGAGGTGCACCTTGACGTCAGCCACTACTCTTTCTAATGAAGTCGGCCTAGTATCTGTATCTTTAAAAATAAAGGAGAAAGGCTTTTTGCATCATAATAAATTTATATAGGTGTTGTACTGAAAGAACTGGGAATTGGGGTTCTTTCAGACAATCAAGGGTTACTATTAATAAATGTATGTATCTACATCTGAGACAGGAGGCCCAAAATGGAAAAATCAGAGTACAGAGCTGTAGAGGCCTAAAGCCCTCCAGCAGCGCCAGGTACACTGAAAACCTTCAGGGGAAGAGATACTTACTCGGCAGTAAGGTAGGAGCAGTAAGACCTGTGATGTCTTGCTTCCAAGCATGTCAGGAACACCGATCAGGTCACTGGCAATGCACGGTAGGATGTTGGGATGCTGCAGTACTGAATGATACTCCACCTCGCTCAGCGCAATCTGAGAAGAAAGGTGGAATGAGAGGAGCTAGACTTCAAGCTTTTCACAATAATAAATACAGCCACTGGATATTCAGGAATATTTTGATGGCGCATGCAGTGAAGTCACTATGAATTGTGAGCACATGCCCACAAATTTGACCTTAAACAATATGATAGTTGTTTAGAAATACGATTGAAAAGACATTCAACCATCACACTCAAGAATACTGCTAACTAATGACAGGAGATACAAGTGTAACCACCACCAGTCCAAGGAAAGTCCTAAATAGTTGCCCCAACAGTGAAAAAGAGGCAGCAAAGTAATGCATTCACAAATACAAAATGCAAGAGAAACATTTTATAATTCAAAGAAATCTAGCAAAATGTTGTTGGGAGTTCAAGAATTTGTGATCTGCGTATGAAATTTGTAAGACTGTACACAGACCCATCAAGTCAGGGGAGCCTCAAGAGGAACTCTAGGATACTAATAAATTAGGCAAATGCAATATGCAGCACCACAGGATCTTCATTGGATTGTTTACATACTGATTAACAACTGTTTGGACAAGTCTCAGATTCCACCACCAAGAGTTTGTGCGGGTGCCCGTGTGCTACCATCCAGCCACCTTTGGAATAGGAGGAATTCGCGTTAGTTCACATACTGATTATTAACCCACCACGCGGAACCCTTTATCACGTTTTACCAACTGATTAATAATTGTTAACTGAACTGGCATGATGGTATCGCGTCTCAAATCTAAGAAGGAGCTTGAAGATGAGAAGAGGAAGAATGAACAAGAAGCAGCTGCCCAGGACTCCATGGGTCCACTGGCAGAATGTGAGCCGGCACTGCTGGGTGGGGGGTAGGACCATTCTGCCAAGTTTGCAGGAGGGAGTGAGCGTTCGGACGGGTAGCTACTTCTGACGAGCTTAGCAATTCTCTGATTGTGATGAGAGCAAAAATTACTAATTGTTTTTCTCTGGGCATCCTTTTCAAGAGGGGATCCTTTGTAGAAGTCCTGGATGAGAAGATGATTGAATTTTTTAAATGACGGATTGAAGCAGTGGACTGGAATAAGTTGGAGGTTTCGGTTCATGTTGTGGGTTTCAACAAGCGGTTTGACAGGGAGCTACCAATGAACTCCAAACTGATCCGCCCTTGGTCGTCTAACTCTGCTGGTGCTGCGAGTACCTCTGAACCGGTGCTTCAGCGGGCGTCCTCGCCCCTCCCTTTCCAAGCGGAGGCTGACTTCAGCTTCTTGGAGGATGGATCTGATCGCAGCTCATTGGAGGAAGGATCTCCTGCCAGGAAAACAGGTGGGAGTGAGGAGTTGCGCGGTGGGAGCTCGGTTGTGTCAGTTGTGGGTGCTGCTGCCGGGCAGGGGAGTCGGCGGGATGAGGGTGGTGCGGCTGGGGTGTGTTCCTATTGCAGGGGCTGACCCTTGATCAAACGATTGTGTGCAATTCCTGTGACCAGCATTTCCATCCCATTCTCGCTTGTGTTGGTGTATCCAAATCAACATACTGATGTCTGGTTGATGAGGATGTTGGGGCCTTCCAGTTTTGTTGCTGCAGCTGTCATGTGAGGGGGAAATTCAGGGTTGCAGTCTGCAGATTTGTCCAGTAATCAGGTCCAGTTGTACTCTCAGTTGAACCTGTTGATTGATGAACTTGCTTCTCAGGTTCACAAGATTGAGGATGGTTTGAAGCTGGTGACGGCTGGTTGTGTGGCGGGTAACTCCAGTTATTTCGTAGTGATGTCATAGACATCATAGAGGAGCAATTGCAGGTAAAGAAGTCTAAACTTGTGGACTATGGTGAGGTAAGACTGGAAATTCGAGAAATTCAGGAGCAGGCCAAAATAAAAGAGTCTATTATCATCAGAGGGCTTAGAGGAAGCAGCCCTGCTCAGGTTATGGGAGTTTTCTCAGATATTTGTGGATATCTAAATTTAAACAATGTTGTCATGAGTAATCTTTCACAGATTGGGGACTCTGGTTAGAATAGAGCAACGATTGATGATCTAGATCAGAAGAATGCTTTGCTCTCATCAGTAAATATGTTGAAACAGTCTAATGAACTTGAACATGTGTTCATCCACAGGGATCTTACTTTCAGTCCGAGGTGGCAATACAGGAGAGCAGCCAGGCAGATTGGTCGAGCTGGAGGGAAGAAAAGTGTTCCCAATCAGTGTCTTTTCTAGCCAGGTGGTCTGGAGGTGGAGGTGGCTCTGTGAATTGTGTTTTCAGTGAGACTGTTGATTGCCCAGATCTTAATGTTGATATTTTTCCTCCTCTGTGTAGTTCTGCGTTTGGAGCCAGTGCAGCTGCAGGTTCCTCAAATGGGAGAGGCACGATGGTTTGGAGGGGGAAGGGTGGTAGGAAATCTCCACATTTAAACTTCTTGATTCCTTCCCCAGGTAGTTCAACCTAAATCATCAGTTGGATAAGTTTAACAATCTAAATTTTAGCTTTGTGAATTTGAACTCTCTGATGAATAAAATTGATTTCCTCAGTGCTCATATTAACAGGTTCAAGCTTCATGTTGTTGGAATTGCTGAGTCATGGCTGTTGCCTAGTATTCCATATTTTTTGTTGAAATTCCAGGCTATGATATCATCCGCGGTGAAGAAGTTGGAGGCTATGATATCCGCGGTGAAGAAGTTGGAGGACAGAGTGGATTTGCGTGTTCTGAGATGGTTCGGGCACATGGAGAGGATGGATGAAGGGAGATTGGTGAAAAGGGTGATGAATGCTGAGGCGAGTGGTCGCAGGCCTAGAGGTAGAACGAAGTTTGGGTGGATGGATGGTGTGAAGCAGGCGTTGGGAAGGAGAGACATGAATGTGGAGGTGGCAAGAGAGCGTGCAATGAACAGGCGTGAGTGGTTGATTTTGACGCTGCCCTGATGTGCTTTCCCGCCCTGGGCACCCCGCTGTCGGGATGGTCGTGTGTGGGGGCCCGGCCATTATGACGCAGCGGGGGTAAACCAAGTGAAAACTGTCGGGCCCTGCTGCTGACGACGGATCCTCGGACTGCACTCGTGACCCAGAGTGTATGTCAAGGGGGTACCGGCCGGACCCTTTAGCATAAAAGGGCTAAGTTGTGTGAGTGTAAGCGTATAAGGGTGTGAGGTGCGCCTTGCCGTCGGCGCACCTCACACCCTTATGCGGCCTAGTGTCTGTATGATATCATCCGCGGTGATACCGATGGCTAATCACGGAAGCATGGTGTCTGTATTTACATAGCTAAATCATTGAAGTATCTGATAGTCAACACTCCATGTCCACTTGACAGATGTGGTTGTCTTCTGTTTGGTGGTTTATCATTCTCCATCATATGGTCTTCTGGAAAATTTTAGATTGATTAGTTTTATGGTGGACTTTAGCCTTGTGGAATTCTTTGCCGGCATATATTGTTCATGCTCCTAGTTTCTAGTTTTAAAAGGGGTCTTCTGTCATCAATTCCACACTTCTTTTCTTTTATTATGACTGACTGAAGTTTTCTTTTAATATAGTCATATTGATTTTTCTCACCTTGGTTGCCCCAAGACCACCCCACACCCCAGCAAGGCCAGAGTGCAGAGCATGACAGGAGGCACAAATGCCACAGCACGCCAGACTGCAAAGACTGGCAAAACAATGGAGCGGAAAAAACTGGAAATTTGTGCTTCAGGCAACTGATCATACAGCAGTTCTGTTGGTCACAATATAAAACATACA
>SDVV010037196.1:0-10866 GCA_016164225.1 Gammarus roeselii
ATAATTTCAAGTCACACCAACGATAACAGTTACGAACAAAATTGGTGGTAACAAAGTTTTGTTGACGAATTGACTTGGTCACCATTTGCACCGAGAGACACAAGCAAACTGAAATATCAAAGGATTTTGTTCAGTGACAAACACTGGCGGTTACGGTAATGACACATCTCCTTTTCGGTAGGCCGGTTGCCGCACCTCTTTCCGCACACTGCAGGACGGGTCAAAATTACCGGCCGTTCTAATCAAATAGTCGCTTTCAACACCGAACACCGAGCATGGTTTATCATAGAGCCGCTCCCAACACAGAACAGAGTTTCACAATTAGCCGCTCCCAACACAAAACAGAGTTTCACAAATAGCCGCTCCCAACACAGAACAGAGTTTCGCAATTAGCCGCTCCCAACACAAAACAGAGTTCCACAAATAGCCGCTCCCAACACAGAACAGAGTTTCACAATTAACCGCTCCCAACACAAAACAGAGTTTCACAAATAGCCGCTCCCAACACAGAACAGAGTTTTACAAATAGCCGCTCCCATCACAGAACAGAGTTTATCAAATAGCCGCTCCCAACTCAAAACAGAGTTAATCAATTATCCGCTTCCAATACAAAATAGAGTTTATCAAATAGCCGGTCCCATCACAGAACAGAGTTTATCAAATAGCCTTTTCCAGCACAGAACAGAGCTTATCAAATAGCCGCTCCCAACACGAAACAGAGTTTATTAAATAGTCGCTTTTAACATTGAACAGAGATTATCAAATAGCCGCTCCCAATACAGAACAGAGTTTATCAAATAGCCGCTCCCGCTGATCGAATAGCCGCTCCCGACACAAAACCGAGTTTATCAAATAGCCGCTCCCAACACAAAACAGAGTTTATCAAAAAGCCGCTCCCAACACAGAACAGAGTTTATCAAATGGCCGCTCCCAACACAGAACGGAGTTTATCAAATAGCCACTCCCAACACCGAACAGAATTTGTATATAAGAATGTTATAATCATTGATGGCAAATCCAATTGAGAGACCTTTGTATCCAAGTATTGAATTTATAAGGCTGAGGAGTAATATAATATGTAACTATAGATTGTACAGCAATCAAAAAGTTATTAGACGGCCGCCTTAACCTTCAAGATCAATCTCGAAGGTTAAGGCGGTCTTCCAAAGCATGACGCAATGACCAGTCAATGAAGTGACAGAAATAATCCGCTCGCCGCGTCCTCCAGAGGGCGTGTTGAGCGTCAATAGTCCCCTCGCCGCGTCCTCCAGAGGGCGTATAGAGCGTCAATAATCCGCTCGCCGCGTCCTCCAGAGGGCGTGTAGAGCGTCAATAATCCGCTTGCCGCGTCCACCAGACGGCGTGTAGAGCGTCAAAAATCCGCTCGTCGCGTCCTCCAGACGGCGTGTACAGCGTCAAAAATTCGCTAGCCGCGTCCTCCAGACGGCGTGTAGAGCGTCAATAATCCGCTTACCGCGTTCTCTAGAGGGCGTGTAGAGCGTCAATAATCCACTTGCCGCGTTCTCCAGAGGGCGTGTAGAGCGTCAATAATCCGCTTGCCGCGTTCTCCAGAGGGCGTGTAGAGCGTCAATAATCCGCTCGCCGCGTCCTCCAGAGAGCGTGTAGAGCGTCATTAATCCGCTCGCCGCGTCCACCAGACGGCGTGTAGAGCGTCAAAAATTCGCTAGCCGCGTCCTCCAGACGGTGTGTAGAGCGTCAATAATCCGCTTGCCGCGTTCTCCAGAGGGCGTGTAGAGCGTCAATAATCCGCTTGCCGCGTTCTCCAGAGGGCGTGTAGAGCGTCGCAGGATTCATTTGTAATTTCCACCATTCGTTTTTGGTTATGTTCTCAACCATCTGTTGCCGGCGACAATATCTTTAGTATTAGGAAGTAAATTACTAACACATGAACAATGAACGGTTAACCTCATTCATTTTTCCTGGAAAATTGGTCACATTAGTATCTCCCACATTGGGATGACTAGTAGATCACTGAAAAGAGATCTCAACCTGATGATTACACAATTTTATCCCCATTGACTTGCGCATCATTTTTCATAACAATTTCAACGTAGAAAGTTTCTTTCGGTCTGGGATAAGATGCCTCCGCTACTGCGAAGCAATGTGGTTTACCAATACACGTGTAGCCAGTGTCAGGCTACGTACTGTGGGGAGACCACGCGTCACCTCAAGACCCGCATTGCTGAACATAAGGGAGTGTCCATCCGTACTGCCACACCATTGTTTACCCCCTTCCCATAGTAGGATGAGAAACCATGCACTCGAAGAAAATCTTCCGATATTAGAAAATAGTTTCAAAATAGGTGGATCAACTAAGAAGTTAAATTTGAAATTGCCTGAGAGTATTATAATTCATCAAACCAGTCCCACTCTGAATGACTTTGCATCCTCTACTCCTTTGAATGTTTTGCGTTAGGCCGTTTGTGAGGTCGATGTCTGTTAGTTCAAAGTTTCTAAACGTCCATTCTTTCAGTTAAGCGAATTCATCTTAGTTGTTCGTTATTCCTTAGGTACTTATTTGTTTAGGTTTAATTTTGAATATTGTGGATCAATACGCCCTCACATTTGTCAGTCCTTTCCATATTTTCAGATGGTACTGATGATGAGCGTCGGGATACACTCGAAAGCTCTACTGTTTTTAATACAGTATGATGTTACGAGAAGTTTTAAGTAGCTTTCATTTACCCCTTTTTAATTAGATTGCGTTTCTCAATAAATATTTCTAGCGAATAAACGGAATTGGGTTTTGTTGATTTGAGATCGGTAGGGATCAAGTTTACTTATTTATTTCAATTTCCGGCAACATCAATAGAGCATAAGAAAAAAATGTATTTAATTCGCTGATTGAATTAGGGAAATTATTTTTAACCCGGTCAAGGTTTTGAAAATTGAGTGCAAAGGAAAATTCTTTTCATTATTTTTATATAAAAAAATCACAAGCTCATGTACGTATTCCACTATCGAACGTCAAAACCTTATCATTTAGAGAGGACCGTAGATCTAATTCTATGAGGCCTTCGTGAACAGTTACCTACCAGTTCACGATGTCAGGACAAGAGCTCGACAATTGCCTACCACTTCACGGTGTCAGGACAAGGGCGACTCGCGCCCACCACCCCCGAGCTGGCACGACATAGTGACGTCACGAACGAATTCCTGCCATGACTTTTGGAATGGGGCGGGTCATTATGGGGTCACGCATATGCCCTACAAGCGGTTAACGCATATAACATAAAGACGGGTAATGTCAAAGACTCCTGTAACGGATCAGGACAATGAATTCAGAAACGATCGCGCCCGTGCCCCAAGAAGCAGGTCACGCTTAAGACCGCGGAAGAGAGTAACTCCTATGACCTCAGAAACGGGCTATGTTTATGACCTCGGAAGATTATCATGCCTATGACCTCAGAAGCAGGTCATGTTTACTACCTCAGAAGTGGAGTGCTTATGACCTCAAATGAAGGTGACTCCACTGAACTCATAAGCGGTCGCGCCATTGACCAATTCTGAGGTCATAGACACGATCCTCTTCCGAGGTCATAAACATAGCCCGTTTCTTAGGTGATAGGTGTTACTCACTTCTGAGGTACTCACTTCGGGGTATGCAATTGACTTCTGAAGTGGACTTCAGGAGAACATACGCGACCATTAGCGGGTAATGGACGAGGCGTTAGCAGTTGATTTGATATGCATTGAATGAGCTTTGAAATCAGATATAAAATTGCATTTTGTTTCTCGAATTAGTTAAATTCAGTTCATTTTTTCATCTTGGATTCAATATGGTAATGATGAAGCCCTCGCTACGACAATGATTGGGCCCGCGGTAAAGATGGGGCCCTCGCTACGGCAATGATGGGGCCCTCACTACGGTAATGATGGGCCCTCACTACGGTAAAGATGGGGCCCTCGGTAATGATGGCACCCTCGCTACGGTAATGACGGGCCCTCGCTACGGCAATGATGGGGCCCTCACTACGGTAATGACGGGCCCTCGCTACGGCAATGATGGGGCCCTCGCTACGGTAAGGACGGGCCCTCGCTACGGCAATGATGGGGCCCTCGGTAATGATGGCGCCCTCGCTACTGTAACTATGAGGCCCTCGCTACGGTAATGATGGGCCCTCGCTACGGTATTTATGGGGCCCTCGCTACGGTAATGATGGGCCCTCGCTACGATAATGATGGGTCCTCACTACGGTAAAAATTGGGCCCTCACTACGGTAATGATGGGTCCTCGCTACGGTAATGATGGACCCTCGCTACGGTAATTATGGGGCCCTCGGTAATGACGGATACCTCGCTACGGTAGTGATGGGGCCCTTACTACGGTAATGATGGGTCCTCGCTACGATAAGGATGAGGCCCCCGTTACGGCATCCAGTCGTTTCTTCGGTAGTAACGCCGCAATAATATCGTGTTGATACGGTAGTTGGATAGTGAGTCTCGCTCATTAATATCATGTTGATATGGTAGTAGGATAGTGACTCTCGCTCATTAATTGTTTTAATTGGTTTTATTGGGATGAAATATTTGAAGAATTATACATGAACTATTCCTATGCAGAATGGAAGTTGTTGAATGACACCAGAACTAATGTAATCATACAATGAAATCTATAATGTTATCAATAATTAGAGTTCGAAAATGAATATGCCAAGTGATTATTAAACCCTTTAATTGTATACAGCGATATTTTAATAAAATGAGGTATCGATCTCACCCGATGCGAGAGGCTGGGCCAACAACAAACATTCACGGCGTGTTTACGAGATTGGTCAGGACGGCAGATGGTGTAACTTTCATCATTATTATTCATCGAACAATTTTCTTGGCGTCTAACTTTCCTTCCCTGAAGATTCCAGCCCCATCGACCAAATGATCAGAGGCTTGAGGGACTCGATTAGACACAAGTTCATCTTGGGAACTTTGAACAATACTCTTCAAAGTGAGGGGCTTCCAGGTGTGGTATCCCAGCAGGCTCTCGTGCAGAGACGGGCTCTCAGTGTTGAGCAGTATTAAAAAAATGAACAACCGTCCAGCCTTGGAACTTTCTTAACCGTAACTCAAATAATGCAATTCTGAAGCATGTATTCCCATAAACAACTTCTTTCACGAATAAATGCGTCTTTCATCATAGTCCCAACAACGTTATTGTGTTCAGATGTTAGTATCTTGCTCGTACACCCCATTACTGCATATGTACATGGACTTGTGATGTGAATGCAGTAACACACGACGCCCCCTGGATAGCTGCATGAGGTGCTGAGCTCAGTACAAAATAACGCTAGTGTGTACAAATTCTGGCCTCCGTGCCTGGCATTTTAGATTGTCAGGCTGTCAATTACCGCACCGTATTCTTTCCAGTGCCTGTTCACATAGACGAGCAACTAAATAAGTTCATTGTCTGCCTTGGCTTTAGTTCCTACGTACAACAATTACACTTCTAGCAATATTGCGTCAATCCCCGACAGGTGGCGTTGCCAGGGATCGCCTGGCTGAACATATTTGAGAGGCTTTCATCGGAGTGTATCTTCCTTCCTGGAGTACGTTTAAACAAGGGCAAGATTTGAAGGATCAGAAAATGGCTACGTTGCATGTTTATGCTTTCACTCATTATGATGAGGGTGAAAAGAAAGTGACTGGAAGAAAATGGTGACTGGCATTGCGCATTGTACCCTAGAGCTGCTCGCTGACAGGATCCTGTTACAGGACAATGTTCCGTGTAATTTACGTGGGTTAAGCGACGGATACACGTTGTTTTCAAACAGTGTCTGCTCATTAGCTAACAACACTGCGGCAGACTCCGTGGAGCGCTCGAACTCTGGATCACGGGCCACAACCGGTGTTGGGCCAAATACAGTATCTAGTTACATCGGCAGAGTATTTGGCCTTTAATTGCCTTGCATAACTCGGACAAAGTGATGCGACAAGTATCTAGATACGTTGTCAGAGTATTTTGTTTGTATTTGCTATGCATAACTTGGTCAAAGTAATACGACATGTTTTTAGAAATATTGCCTGAGTATTTTGTACTCATTTGCATAGCCTACTTGAACAAAGAAAGGCGACATGTATCTAGATACTGTATAAACCCAGCACTCGCCTCTACACTATTAATATCATGCAGCGTGGATGAAGTTAAGCATGGACAGTTCCTGACATTAAATTGACAAAAGCTCCTGTTATGAAGTTGTTGTTTCAATACTGAAGGCAATTCCCTGAGAGCAAGAACAGTTCCTGCCATTGAATTGACAAGACGCTCCTGTTATGAAGATGTTGCTTCAATTCTGAAGGCAATCCACTAAGAGCAATGACCAGTTCCTGCTTCTGAATTGTCTAGTCGTTCATGTGTTGACGTTGTGGCTTCAATGCTTCCATACTTCCTGGCAATTCGCTGAGAGCAAGAAGCATTGTTTAGTACGTATAATTCTTAGTAGGTACTAAGTGATGCCGAACGTGACGCTCATCTACGCTTATCTCGTTAAATCCTACGCACTAAGGCTCTAACTGTTTCACTTTTGGTCGAGGAGGTAATTTCCTGATCCTCTGTGTAAAAATTTCTGTATATTTCTGACCTTCAATCAATTTCCAGATGGTTTCCCTCACACTGACAATTACACAAATCGATGGAAATAACATGTTTGCCACGGAGGGTGAAAATCATCCACTGGAATTGCAATAACAAACAGGTGCTTCCCACAGATTTTTGGACAGACCACCATTTTAAACGAAAAAGCATCGTTATTTATGACAATCTTTATGGAACAGATTCATTATCTTGAGCAGTAAGTGATTCAACCAATCCCGTTTTGCGTACTCGTGTCGCCCAATTTTCTTTTCTTAGATCCCATCTTAACAGTCTTCATCCGTTGTTCCATCATAAACCAATCAAACCTAACTCTGAGGGACTTTCCCTTGCATTGTCTGTAGCCTCAGCAACCCATGAACCATGACTATAACCTACGTCATCTCAACTCATGTTTTTGAGGTCTTCTCAACATTTGGCTGCTCGTACTGCATCTATGAAATATTACTTGCATGGACTCTTCAGATCGTCCCAATACTACTTACCGCACAACCGACTTGCTCAATTCCTCAAAACTGTTGCTCTATCCAACGCACCTCCTTTGCTCTACCAACACATGCTCAGAGCGTCTATCCCTGCCATCTCCTTCTATCCCATCTGTCCTATCCCGCGGAGACCAAAGTGTTTGTGGCGTCGCTTAGACGTGACTTGAATCGCTAAACTCTTAATACGGAAAAGACAATTCCTGAAGAAAACAGCATCTCGTTCCAGTGCCAGTACAAGACCAACACTGACGGCTCGAGGGGCCCTTGGCCCAACAACAAACTGTGCAAGCAGGAACGAACCATTGCAGCCGCCACAAAAGATGGTTCTATTCCCCAACTGTGCTAAACTAAGCAGTACTGATTAAACCAAGGCATTCTCGGCAGGGGAAGTTGGCAAGATAATATTTGCCCAGAGAACCAAATTGCAAGGAACCGAGTTTCTGTTAGTACTCACAATTGCAAGAGACCGAGTTTCTGTTAGTACTCACAATTGCAAGAGACCGAGTTTCAGTTAGTACTCACAATTGCAAGGGACCGAGTTTTTGTTTACTCACAATTGCAAGGGCCCGAGTTTCAGTTAGTACTCACAATTGCATGGGACCGAGTTTCTGTTTACTCACAATTGCAAGGGACCGAGTTTTTGTTTACTCACAATTGCAAGGACCCGAGTTTCTGTTAGTACTCACAATCGCAAGTGACCGAGTTTCTGTTAGTACTCACAATTGCAGGTGACCGAGTTTCTGTTAGTACTCACAATTGCAAGTGACCGAGTTTCTGTTAGTACTCACAATTGCAAGGGACCGAGTTTCTGTTTACTCACAATTGTATAATAAGGGATTCTATTAACGAGCTTTCCATTTCAGTTCTCGTTTCCTGTAGCTTTCAAAATTCACGTTGGATATGGATGAACTCCAAATGACAACCAAAGAGTGTAAGCCACCTCTACACCAGGACCCCGCCTTCCAGTAAATCGTCTTCTAAAACGTTACACTATACACTTGCTAGGGTTCAGTGACGAAAATTTCACAAAGACGCAGTACGGAATTACACCTCTTAAACATACATTCCTATGATTATCGCGGAAAACTCATACAATATCAACAACAACTATAAAAAATAGCCACATAAGATGTTCTACTCTGCTCTAACTCACATTAAAAATGTAATACACAATGGTATCCAACATAGCAAATCGATCTACTTACACAAATAAGCATAAACACAACGGGCTTTTGCCTATGAGACACCTCTAACTCCTCCTAAATATTGAAGAATGGACCTACAATAAACATACAATAACCTAACAGCAAGACCGAGTTTGTAACCAATGGGATCTTCTATATCTATAATAACCACATCAAACATTGCATCAGGATGTAAGAAGATATATAAAACACTAAAAATATACAACTTGTAACTAAATTATTCCTGAAATAATTATCTACATTGCAGATACAAACGTAATATATCCTAATATTCCGATATTGTAGAAAATACCCAATACCTTGCATCGAAGAAGTAAACTGTACAAAGAACATCCAAAACTGAAAGAAACATACTAAAACTCTCGAGTCATAGCAAAGAAAGAAGATCAATTCTCTACCATACAGAATATACATTAAAAACCGTGACGAACGAGAAAAAAAGCATGTAACCAACCAAACAACAGACGTAAATAAGAGACCAGGAGATGCGAGCAACATACGCTGAAACCTATAGTAAATGGTGTGGAATACATCTACACGAACACGTTATCGTATTTACAAAATCTGACAAAAGTACGTTCCAACTCAGTCAACAACAGGGTGAAATTAACATTTCTTCAATTAAAGTAACCACGGCTTAATCGTAACAGAATGTCACATATACATATAAAATACCAAAATGATGCACTGACCGACCAATTATGCCTGAAATAGTGTGCTACATGAAAGATGCAAACCTAAAATATCCTAAAAAAATCCTATAACTGTATGAGATAACAATTCAAAATTCCAAAAAACAGTACAAATTCAACATAAATCAACCGATCATTACTAAGTATACATAACACAATATAATAACTTACAATAAATCAGGTACTCTCGCTATTGGAACACCGCGTCAATGGAACACCGATCTATCTGTCTCGAACCTGGATAATGCGTTATGGGGTAGATAGATTCTCGTAACGAAGCTGTTGCATCAACTACCTATAGATATTATATATGAAATAAACGAATGGAAAATACACAGAACATTGCCTCAATTTCAATATCAAGCATCCAACCGTTACGAGTGAGTCAAATATACTCTTGGGTGATTCTCCTATGAAGGAATGTTTCAGTCACCTGTTTATATGGCATCTTTTTCAATGTGTGCGATAGCACGCAATATAAATAAATTAATGAAATAGTTACTGCAGGAGTAAGTAAAACAGAGCGGAAAGATACTGATATAAACAAACGCAGAAAAATAGCTACAAACTAATTGAATCTATGCCGCTTGTAAATTGATCAATATCGAACAACGTAGAAATGATACCAAGCTTGAAAAATTCATCATGTACGTGTCCGGAAATCAACACTCGTGCAAGCGGGAACTGTGTGGAGTCTTAACCTTCAATACTGCATGTAATTTATTATGTAACTGTTAGATTTATTATCAATAAAAAATTATCTCATATATGTATGTTGTCAATATCCTAAACATTCAGGTTTCGCATATTTTTCATAGTGGCTAATATGTGTATGCATGTGGGAGCAAAATTCTATGTGAGGAGAAACATGCAACTGGTTTTCAGCTGCCCTCATCAGAGTGGAAATTAAAGTAAGAGTGCGGGGGGTTCAAGAGAGGAAAATGATAATGAGAATATGAAAAGAGATGAGGCGAAATACTTGGGAAATAAGAAGGGAATGTGTGGTTAGATGAGATGGAGAATGAAGGAGGGTGGGAGAGAGAAAATTCGACTATTCATTCAAGGTCTCATGGCAAGGACACGAACTTCAGTCCGGTCAAACAATGCACCAAGCACATGACGCCTCATCCAAAGGAGGCCAATAAATACTGTTGATAAAATGCTTGAAACAATATGCATTCACCTGCTGCATATAACACAGTAATTTATACAAAATGCACTGTAAATAAATACCATTGGGAACATTTAAGAACTGAAAATTAAATTTGCCTGCACACTACAATGTCCTTTCAACAAATTGTTTTAACAATTACAATGCAAATAATCAATTAAATACGAGAAGAGTTTTTTTTTCCATCAAACGTAATAGAGAGAAATTTGGAAAGTCAATAACGAGTGCCTTGAGGTTTGGCCGCTGATGGCGACGACTTACTTCTCTTTCTGTGACTGTTCAAACCGGCCATTAATAAACACGATTCATGAGCGAGCCATCACCACAGGGAGGGTGGAGCACTTCAATAAGAGCTCTTTCGTCTCTGTGGGAGGAGCGGTAGAGACATCAACCTGCAAAACACCCAGCCGCTGTGCGAGGTAAGGTATAGATAGACACCAGCCCACACTGTGAGAGGAGGAAGAGAATCCAACCCACTGTGGGAAGTGAGAAAGAGAGTCCAACCCACTGTGGGAAGTGAGAAAGAGACCACCCAGCTGCGAGAGGTGAGGAAAAGAGTCCAACCTGCTGTGAGAGGTGAAGAAACGGGACCAACCCGCTGTGGGAAGTGAGGCTGAGACCCCGACCCTCTGTGGAAGGTAAGAAAATGCCACCAACCACTGCGGGGGAGGGCATTGTGTGTCTGGATATTTTGTGCCCATCGAAT
>SDVV010037197.1:0-10866 GCA_016164225.1 Gammarus roeselii
GTGACTGTTCATGTCTCTAGGAGTAGGTTGAGTGTGGTGTGACTGTTCATGTCTCTCCAAGAGTAGGTTGAGTGTGGCGTGACTGTTCATGTCTCTAGGAGTAGGTTGAGTGTGGCGTGACTGTTCATGCCTCTAGGAGTAGGTTGAGTGTGGTGTGACTGTTCATGCCTCTAGGAGTAGGTTGAGTGTGGCGTGACTGTTCATGCCTCTAGGAGTAGGTTGAGAGTGGTGTGACTGTTCATGCCTCTAGGAGTAGGTTGAGTGTGGGGTGACTGTTCATGTCACTCAAGGAGTAGGTTGAGTGTGGTGTGACTGTTCATGTCTCTCAAGGAGTAGGTTGAGAGTGGTGACTCCATGTCTCTAGGAGTAGGTTGAGTGTGGCGTGACTGTTCATGCCTCTAGGAGTAGGTTGAGAGTGGTGTGACTGTTCATGTCTCTCAAGGAGTAGGTTGAGTGTGGTGTGACTCCATGCCTCTAGGAGTAGGTTGAGAGTGGTGTGACTGTTCATGTCTCTCTAGGAGTAGGTTGAGAGTGGTGTGACTGTTCATGCCTCTAGGAGTAGGTTGAGAGTGGTGTGACTGTTCATGTCTTTTGGTCCATGCTGTCATGTAAAATTGAGCGTCGTACTGAAGTTTTATGTCACCTTGATGGTGAACATTTCTTCACCGCTGGTGGTGCTGTTCGAAGCTAGTCGGCACGTAATGGAGCCCAGTTCTTCTCGTAAAGTGTCAGGACAAATGCCCAGTCTGTCCTTGGTATTGAAAGCGGTTTTCAAGTGTTAGGGAAAGTCAGTACTGGTTTTGAGCATGTGGTGCTAGTCAAATCGGGAAAACGCTCATTTCTTGATGTGCTTTCAGCGAGTTCAGTTGTGAGGGGTTTGGGTGGGATGTCAATAAAGTTATCATTGAAGGCCCACGCGCAGGTCGCGGGTTCTTTGTTTAGTAGATTCATCAGTTCGTTGAGTTGGAGGAACACAATCGGAAGGCAACCCTCGAGCTTTGTTAAAGGTTCACAGTCACTGTACTTTCACAGATGTACACCAAATATGCCTGTTGTTAATGTGATGGTGCGATCAATGGTGCTGGCGGGGGGAGCGTCTCAGAGATTTCTATGCTTTTCGCTGAAGGGTACATAGCCCCTCTTTGTTGGGGTTAGTTCGTACCCATCGATGGACCTCCGGTTTCCCCCAGGGGAGCGGGTGACTGATTTTAGAGCCTCCCTCTTTGTGATGAATGTACATTTATATGTATCTTTTCTAGTTCAAATACTTGAAAATATTTTAGTTTACTTGCTTTTATAACTTTTACATCTTAATTGGGCTCCAGTTAAATATTATGTACAATTAATGCTCTTTTGGAAGCATGGGGGGGGGTTGGGGGATCGCCATGTTGAGCGCCAAGGGGGAGTGTACGCATTACCGAAAAAGGAGGGAGGTGGAGGAATTATTCTTCGCACGTATAATGAGCAAAAAACCCCACACAAGGGAAGGACTAAAAATTAGCGGTGATTGGACGGAAAGACAGGGGAACTTGCGATAACCCAACGGGGTATTCGTTTGAGGTGCTTGTAACCCTCGCTCTGAAGTGGTGGTTTTTGATCTCATTCAAGTTGAAAAGTTCAACGAGACGACATTTCATCCCTGAGTGTTGTACAGCTTAGAGCGGTGGACGGGTCTAATTTTGAAAACTTAGAAATGTTCATCTCAAGACGCTGAGAACTGCATGGTATGGCATGATCACATGTTTCTGCTCATTGGATAACGATATTGCCTCTGCGCCGTGCCCATATCAAACATTTGCACATATCAATATGAATTCACAGCAAATGTTGATACTGATAGGATGCGAACACCGCGCGTCAGACAAAAGTCTTCGCAACTGGCAGTGACTGAAGAATCGTACGCTGACGCTACGTCCACAAGCCGTAAGATGTTCCTGCTTCACCTAGTTAAGAGCCAATTCCCTTCTATTTATGTTGTTGGAGAGGCATGGCTGGAGTTACGCTTAGAGGAAGAATCAATAACGACGATCTTTGAAGTAGAACGGTGAAAATTGAGAAAGTTTGCTGACTGAGTCGATTCACATGTTCTGAGATGGTATGGGAACATGGTGAGGATGGATGATGAGATATTGGTGAAAAGAGTGATGAAAGCGGAGGTGAGCGAACGTAGGCCTAGCGGTAGACCTAAGTTTTGGTGAATGGATGGTGTGAAGCAGGCGTTAGGAAGGAGGTATACGAGTGGAAATAGCAAGAGAACGTGCAATGGATAGACGTGACTGGAGAATAGTTGTGAATGGATGCGTTTTGACGCTGCCTGATGTGCTTTCTTGTCTTAGGCGTCTCGTTGAGAAACGGTATGTTACTCTGAAGCAACAGTGGTCAACCAGTTAACTGTCAGGCCCTGCTGCTGGCATTGCTCTCAGACTTCTCTGGGCCGGCTGCTCCATCGCCTAAGGGCTAGGTTTGTTTGCGTGTGAGTGTATGAGAGTAGTGTGAGGTGCGCCTTTTTATCGGTCACTCTTCTTTCGGCAAAGTGTTTTCGTGTCTCTGACGCTTTGTATCTCAAGTTGAATTGTGTATATTTTTCCACCACACTTCGTAATTTCGAAAAAAAACAGCAACTCCGCTATATTACTTTGAAATTGACCACATGGCCCTCCGATACTGTTTCAAGTGGATAGAGCAACGTTGTTCAACCCTGTTCTGCAGGTCTTTCATTTAACGCATCAACTTTCAATGAGCGCCTCGGCAGAGAGTTAATAAAGGGGAACCGTAGAACTAACAGCGTGACAAGCCGTGCTAATTTTGGCTTGTATGATCGATCTATTTTAGGGCATTCTTAGAAAACAGCGATCATTTGTGCTCTCAATAAAAAAGAAGAAACGATGCAAGACATGCAGGCAATTTAGTCAGTTTTTGAGCATCCGTTTTGAAGGATGCCTGCAACCACTTAAGGAATCTTCGAACGTGGTTAAGGTAACACACATAGAATAAACACAACACATAGTGAACCTTGCAACACATCCTTCTCAATTCAATATCTCAACCACGTTCATCATTTATCCTTCACCAATGAGTATTTTGCACGAGTCAGAATCCAGTACCGACAACAGCCACATTTAACCCTGTTCAAAGAACCTGACCAGAGTGATCATTAAAAGGACGCTCAGCGACATAGAAATCGGTGTCCTTACCAACAAATCTCAAAGGCATCCAAGTAAACTACAGCACAATCAATACAAATCCACGAAATTCGTGCATAATTTAACAACAGTGGGTGAAGTCACTAGATGAAAGACAAAACCCATTTTTTAATATGAGTAGTAATGAGCTCCAGCCCAGCATATTCTCTGTTAGACTTCATCTCACAACTGGTGAATGTTCATAGATTGCGTATGCATTTACTCACATAAAAGGAGTACTTCTTCATCCTCCACCGCATCGCTTATCACATAATATACAAAAACGGCGTTCATATCTCCAATATAACTCTGGTACTCCAGTGTCCAGCTTGAAATCTAGGTTTTTACAAGTGTAATTTGCTATGCATTCGTTCGTTGAACGTTTGCACGTTAATTCTAGATGGTGGCTCGTTCCCAAGGAGTTTGTGTATAATATCGGAGGCCTAAGGTCCTATCTTCGACTGAGCCATGCTAAATTGAATTGAAATTAAATAAGTATTAACAAGTCATTTCGAATCCTGTACCACGTGCTTCCCAAAAAAAAACATTTTGCAAATTAAAAAAATATTTGAAAGAATAATGTATCGTATTTGTTTATTTCACAACTGGTTTTGAAGAATTTCAACATTCTAATTTCATATTAGTATCGAGCACTCACCGTGCGCTCAACAAAAGAACTGAGTTCCTATGGTCACATCTTGTAACCGAAGTATAATTTTGATACAAGTTCTACAAAAATAGTGCAACAATTTCTTGAAAAACTTCTTCGACCAAACATAGATCTTTGGAATGTTCGAAAATTCAACGGAATGGAACTCCTGAATCTCAACAGCGGCCGCTCTTAGAGGCAGATTACGGTGCCAACTGAACAAGACATCCAATTAGTTCGGCAAGTTTGGGAAGCAAATCCAAATGAGTCAGTTAGACGAAACTAAGTCAGAATTGTCACGCTCGTCATTTCAGCGGATACTTCACAAAACGTTGAATTTCTAACCGTACAAGATGGAAATCAAACCAACTCCGTGATGAAGATTTACCGCGGCGGGTAAAATTGGATGAATGGTTTCTTGAACGCCAAGAAAGATTCGCTGAACTGTCGTTAGTTGAAGCTGAGGCGGAGTTTAGAATGGATGACAGGGAAGGTGAACAGACAACTTCCGTCATTATTCACCAAAAAAATCATCCACCCACTCTCTCTGAGCAGGACTCGGTGGTATTGGTGAGTTCATCAGCTTCATTTTCTTTAATGGTTATTTGAAGGGCGAAATTATAGAACGAAAAATAGTTGCCCAATTACAGGACATTAAGGGCGACAGATTTCACCGAATTTGGTAGCTGCAAGAGGAAGCCCCAGCACACAGAAGACGCACCGTGAGAGAATTTTCTAGCAACATTTCAACGAATAATAATTGGAATAGGCAATGACCTTGACTGGCCTCCTTAAAGCCCAGCTCAAACGCTATGTGATTTATTGTTCTGGGAATATCTACCTTGCAGGACGCTTTGAGAACTCGCCTCACAACTTTAGGTTATTTTTAGAAAGCCAATGCAGTTCTAATTATAAAGTGCTGGCATCAATGCGAGTTAGAGATCAAAGTTACATAGGTAGAAATAGTCGGCATGTTGAAGATTGAAGGCACTTTCAGAAAACAATTT
Source organism: Gammarus roeselii (assembly GCA_016164225.1). Lineage (NCBI taxonomy): Eukaryota > Metazoa > Arthropoda > Malacostraca > Amphipoda > Gammaridae > Gammarus > Gammarus roeselii. Next base: position 4,839 of record SDVV010037197.1, read on the forward strand.
CCTTTGTCAAATTTTTCTTACCTTTCGAAGAAGATATTCATGTTGTAGAATGGGTCTACATTGTTGTGGGACACCCTTCATCGAGTGACGAGGCAAATGAGGGTGTTCAACCCCCCAGTTGGGCCGTGTGTGGCCCGTGAACCTAACAGATGCTAGCCAGTCAGCCCTCCCTCGCTAGAACTGACCTGGTGACGGCATATCCCGAAAACTCGTCCGCATCGAAGAAATCTTCATCCTCGGAACTGGAGTACGAAGTTTCAGGCACTGTAGGAGAGGAAGAAGAGAACACGTGTTAGTCGAGGAATAACGTTTATTTGATGCACCGGCTAAGGCTTTGCTTAGACATGCTAAATTTTTAGGGGTATATTGTAGGTCATGTAGCTATAGATATTCAACCGTCTATTCCTAAACTGAAGCTGTAGAGATTACGAACCTCCAGATATTATTTCTAGATGTGACATATGAATAGAGTTCAGTATTTGAGGAGGTTGAGAATGTAGGCATTCAGATATGCAGCAGTCTTTTCTCCATTTGGTGGGTGTCTGACGGTAAAACAATTGTTCAAGTCGCACCAAAACATCGCCTTTACATTCATCCAACCATACGTTGTTATCCCTCTGTATTCTTCCCTTCGCTCCTGCATTCTTCATCTTTCATATCAATCATCTTCCTCTAGTCTCTCTATTTTCCCAACCAGCTCAGAACTCGCGATTCCAAGTTATAAAGCAGCCTTTGATTACATCTGTTCTGGTTAGATTTCTCATTCCTGATTTCATGCATTCGCGTCGCTCCTGCCATGCTACACAAACCATTATTTCGAATACTTGAAATAAAGAAATCAGCCGCTTTCACTCCCATTCCTGGCACAGAACATGGGTTGAACAACTTTTTCCTCGAAACCCCTTCTTGCTTCCAAACCGAAGAGGCTGCACTGCATCCCATCCTTCTGTGCTTGAACCTTCATATGCAGCACTTTCATTCCCTCTACAGCCGACTCGAATTTCCACGTCTCTATCTTTAGCCACATGCGAGGCCAGATATAGAAAAAGAGTGACCTTGAAGAGTCAATAGACTTGAGTAACCAAGGCAACCAGCGCAGTGGAGCAAATGTCTTCAGAGTGTCGAACGTCAAATTGAAAACTAGTGGTGAGGAGGGCCATCTTCAGTCGGACAGATTGGAATAAGCGGATTTAGAGTTTCAAGTCCTATTGCGCCGAAAAAATATTGCAAACGGGATTAAAGCATGAGCAAACAGTAACATAGGCCATCTATCACCGCTCACCTGAGTTGGAGCAGTGCAGCGCCTTACTGCTGCTGCTACCGCCGCTCAGCACTCCGCTAGCTGGGCTACTCATCGAGCCGTCCCGACGGCGTGCGCTGACGGGGGCCGAGCGGCCGCCGCCACCAACACCACTGACACACACTGCCTCTCTGCCAACCTAGCGGGGGAAGCAGGCAGGTAGTTAGGCCCATTAAAGCAAACAAAATTTAGAATGGCATGCAGCACGAATATACCTATTGATACAAGACGTACAAGGTTATGCATAAACAACCATCTCTGATGTAGCTAGCTTGCTTTTTGAACTAATTGTCATGACAGAACCGTATTGGAATAGTGTATAACCAATAAAAAAGTGATAAGCCGCTACTAAAATACCTAGAAGCAGGATGAGATTTGATTAGATCCTTGGTGAGCAGAAAGAAACTTCAGAAACGTGACTGATCGAGTCAGTCGTCTTCAGCAAGGTTACAGTGGCGCAGCGCTTGCATTGTTTCGCTGTACAAGGGCAAAGGAGATAAAAATGAATGCAGCAACTCGAGAGGCATCAATTCATGTTCGGTCTGACAATCGTACGGGCTTATCAAAGAACTAGAAACTTTACGGATGGTACGATTGGCGAGGAACAGTGTGGCTTTAGGAGTGGTAAAAAGCTGTGGAGATCACGTTTTCGCACCAAGACCAGTCTGTGAGAAGCACCTTTCGAAAGGAAAAAAATGTTTTCTGAGCCTTCATAGATAGGGAAAAGGCTTGCGATAGGGTCGAACGGCAAGGGGGCACTGTGGAGGGCATTGCGTTAGTACGGAGTGAATGGAAATTTGTTACGAGCGGTCTAGAGTTTCATTGTTAGCAGCCGAGCATGTATCAGGGGAGGGCGTGAGGGGGGTGCTCGGTTTCCAGTGAAAGCGAGACAGTTGAAGTTGTGTTAAGTCTACCTGGCTGTTCAATCAGTTTAATGACGGTGTGGTCGGCAAGGTGAACGGGAGTGTAACGGATCGAGGTTTGGAGTCGTTAGAAGCAAATGGGCGGAGATGGCAGTTGATTAGAGCGAAGAGGCCAAATTAGATTGAAGGCACTCTTATCTAATCTAGCGCACTGGAGCCATCGTCCTTCTAGCGCTGAATACCAAACCAGCAAACAGTGCTGCATCAAGTTAGTCCTTGTTTTTTTTTTTTCTTTTACTGCGCAAAGTCAAAGTCTTTCACGCGGCGAACGTCTATGGTATGTACGGGTGCCACAGGAGGTCCAGGAACTCCTAAGGTGCTGAGGCCATTTGATCCCAGCTTTTCCCGAGTGACAGTAAGAAGGATCAACACATTACCTGCACTGCTTCAGAGCCCCAAGGATTCCCAGTAGGCTAGTCTTCAAGGTGCCGGGCTACGCGGTCCAACACCTGCTGAGGTGGAAGATGAAGAAGAGACAGAAAACGTGGATCCCATGCATGAAATCTAGACTAGGTGTGGGGAATTTCACGCATGAGAACAGCAAGATTGGAAAAAATAAAAAGGGAGAGTCGTAGAAAAAATATGCATGAAAGAAGGAGCGCCACTTGGCTGTTATTTGCCAGCCGAAAGAAGAATAGTTTGGACCAGTATGTGTGTGTTTGAGTGTGCGTGCCTGTGTTGTGTGAAATGACTTTTATGAGAGTTGTTAAGAAGGTGTCTGAGATAAGGTGAAGGGCAATCAGATACAGACACTAGGCAGCATCCCCAGAAAGGGGGTAGCCGACGGCAAGGCGCACCTCACACCCTCAAACGCTCGCACTCACACAACTTTGCCCTTCTGTGCTAAAGGGTCCGGCCGGTACCCCCTCAACATACACTCTGGGTCACGAGTGCAGTTCGAGGATCCGTCGTCAGCAGCAGAGCCCGACAGTTATCACTGGTTTACCCCCGCCGCGTCATAATGGCCGGGCCCCTCCCCCCCCCACCTACGACCATCCCGACAGCGGGATGCCAAGGGCGGGAAAGTACATCAGAGCAGCGTCAAAATCAACCATTCACATCCATTCTCCACTCGCGCCTGTTCATTGAACGCTCTCTCGCTACCTCCACATTCATGTCTCTCCTTCCTAACGCCTGCTTCACACCATCCATCCACCTAAATTTCGGTCTACCTCTAGGCCATCACCCTTTTCACCAATCTCCCTTCATCCATCCTCTCCATGTGCCGAACCATCTCAGAACACGCGAATCCACTCTGTCCTCCAACTTCTTCACCATCCCTGTTCTGATTCAAACTACATCGTTGGTGATCTGGTCTCTCAGCGTTACTCCAGCCATGCTCCTCAAACATTTCATCTCGAAAACATTCAACCTTCTTTTCTTCTCTGCTCTCACCCCCCAAGTCTCAGCTCCGTAGAGCACAGTTGGGACATTTGCTTCCATCCCCAACGTCCTACAGCTCATTACACTCTTTAGTGAATACAACACTCAACAACCCTCCTTCACTCGCGCCTTCACTTCAGTTTCCACCAGTTCAGTTATCTTCACATGGGAGCTCAGATACTCGACACACTGAACTTCCTCCAGGAGCTCTCCATTTAGGGTGACACTATCTTTGCTCGCATCGACAGTCCTCGAGCATCGCATTACTTCACTCTTGCCCACGTTCACTCGAAGCTTCCTCCTCTCACACATTACCAAACTCAGACAATAGCCTACATAGCTTCTGCTCTGAATCCGCAACCAGGGCCGTATCATCAGCAAATAGCAGCTGACTCAACTGCCAATTCCGCCCATTCGCTTCCAACAGTTCCAAGCCACGACCCAGCGCACTCGCGTTCACCTCCCTGACCACTCCATCCATTTGGAAGGTTGAACAGCCAGGGAGACATCACGCAGCCTTGTCTCAGTCCCACTTTCACTGTGAACCAATCACTCACCTCGTTTCCCACTCTGACACATGCTCGGCTGCCAGCATAGAAACTCTGCACCGCTTCAACAGATGTCCGCCCACTCCATACAAACGCAACACCCTTCACAGCGCTTCCCTGTCAATTCTGTCGTATGCCTTCTCCAGATCCATGAAGGCCCAGAACACATCCTTTCCTTTGGCAAGGTACTTCTCACAGACCTGTCTCACAGCAAAAATCTGATCGGTACATCCTCTACCACTCTTCTTTAATTGCGCAGTCCGTACAGTCTCGAATCCTTTCGATCAGCACTCACTTGTACAACTTACCAACCACACATAACAGACTGATACCTCTCGAGTTGCAGCATTCATTTTTATCTCCTTTGCCCTTATATAGCGGAACAATGCAAGCACTGCGCCACTCAATCGGTACCACACCTGCCACAAAACACAAGTTCAGTAATCTCACCAACCATTCGACTATCGTTACTCCACCCTTCTTCAGGCACTCGGTCGCAACACCATCAAAACCAGGGGCTTTCCTCGCTTTCATCACGTCCACCGCCTCCTGCACCTCTTCCCTGGTTATGTCCGCCACAAGTCATTCTCCCAAAACTGGCATCCGAGCCCCACCACCCACAGCAACAATGTCAGCCTCTCTGTCATCCTCGACATTCAACAATTCATCAAAATACTCGGCCCTATTCTTCCGTACATCACCACTTTCCAACAACATTTGGCCATTTTCATCTTTCACCACTTACTCCTTTCCGGTCTCTCCCTTTTTCACCCACTTCACCTCTTTCCTGAATATCTTTTTGTTCACCTCAAAATTCTGGTACAACCGTCTGCCCCACCGGGCATCAGCGTCCCTTTTGGCTCTACTCACCACCTGCTTCACCTCGTTTCTCCTCTCTTTGTAGCTTTCATAAGCCACCACCGACTTCACCTGAAACAACTCCTCAAACGCTCCTGTTGTCCGTGCCACCGCCAGTTCGACCTCCTCGTTCCATCACTCGCAACCTTTCCTTCAGCACCCGCCCACACGGCGCGTCCACACACCTTCGCACATCTCAGCAACGTATCCCTTAACGTCTCCCATTCTTCCTCCACATCTCTCAGGTCCTGTCCTCTCACGTTGATATATTCTTCAGTCAACGCCTGCTGGAACTCCTCGGCTCAACTTCTCACATCCAGTCCACTCACTTTCACTACCTCTCTTCCTCCTCCCACTCGTTTGTTGCCCTTCCACTTCTGCTCCACTCTTATGGTCAGACACTCCTCCACCCTCCCCTCTTAACACCCGCACACCCAACAGCTTCCCCACCACTCTCCTCGATATCAGCACAAAATCCATCAGTGCTCTCTCCACCACTGCACAATGGACCATCCATACCCACGTGTACTAGTGGATATCTCGCTCCTTGAACAAACTGTTCGTGACCACTAAGATGTGCGTTTGAGGAGTGGTTGTAGGTGAAGTCGGAGGTGGCTTGTGAAAGGTACAAAGAGAGGAGAAAAGAGGTAAAGCGGGTGGTGAGGAGAGCCAAAAGGGACGCTGAAGCCAGGTGGGGCAGACGGTTGTGCCGGAATTTTGAGGAGAACAAAAAGATGTTCTGGAAAGAGGTGAAGAGGGTGAGAAAGGGAGAGACAGGGAAGAAGGAAGTGGTGAAAGATGAAAACGGCCAGTTGTTGGTGGAAAGTGGTAATGTACGGAAGAGGAGGGCCGAGTATTTTGATCAGTTGCTGAATGTCGAGGATGAAAGAGAGGCTGACATTGTTGCTGTGGGTGGTGGTGCTCGGATGCCAGTTTTGGGAGAAAGACTTACTGCGGACATTACCAGGGAAGAGGTACAGGAGGCGGTGGACGCGATGAAAGCAGGGAAAGCCCCT
>SDVV010037198.1:0-10865 GCA_016164225.1 Gammarus roeselii
TATGTATATATATACTTATATATATATATATATTTATATTTATATATGTATTAGATGAACATCGACATAATGTTCATATACGCTATTTGTTTGCTCCTTCTAGACATGAATCATTCGGTATCCTGTTTTATGTACTCTTTTTAATTACAATCTGCATTTATTCGCATCAAAGCACATTCTTTTGTTATATTATGTTCGTTATCATTGATGGTAAATACATAACTTATTTTCTGTAGGATACCTCCCTCAGTGACTCGCAACGATTGAAATTTGTCAATATTATCGTCTCACGGCAGATTTTTCTCTCCTTCTTCATAATTCATGCATGTCATTATATGGTTTACCTCATTATTTCAGTCGATTTGTCGCTTATGTTTTGTTTTTCTGTATAAAATCAGCATTCAATTTGCTTTACCTCAGTGATTTACTCTATGTTATATATTTTGTATTTGCGATAAGATCTAGTCAACCTAACCTAACTTTTTCTAGCCTAACCAAGAATTATGCATTATTATTAGAGGTTTCATGTTTATGTATGATTTTCATTCATTCATTTTATGCTGTATTCCTATCAAATCTCTCCACTTGGCTCCAATTTTTCCCTATCATCGGCAGTTTGAATACACTCCCCCCAACTATTTTGATATAGGAAAAATAGCCTATTTTCCAATAGGTTGTTTACGTAGTGCTTGAACGTGACAAGTAATTCAAATCATATACCACTTTCGCACAACCAGTCAGCTCATTTCTCGCTCTTCTGGGTATCATGTTCCCTCCCGCTTTTTTCCTGACCTGGCGCAATACCTTTCATCACTATCCATGTGAAGGCTCACACCTTTGATTTGCATTTTTTCATTCCTACATTTTTCATATTCTAAACGATGACGACGTTTGAGATGACGCCACAAATTACTACGGCTTCCATTTTTAGATAATATTATATTTTCTCTTCAAATAACATATAATCTCGCTTGTCATTTGCATTCAAGTTCCGCCAAATCAGGCTCGAACGCATTCTTCTACAACGAAATCACAACTTCAGCTGACCGAGAACGAAGCTGAGTCTGGCTTATAACAAACCCATCTGTATCTCATCTAGAACATTTATCCCCGATCGTTGTAGGCCAATGTTTAAGATGTGATGATCGCCATCGAGAGCTTCGCTTCATTTATTAAAACATATCCTCCTACCGACTTGGTCATAACTTTGTTACCCGCGACTATACCGTATTGTCGGGCATGCCATTATTTTGCTAACATTTTTTCCTCGTCATACATATTCCCACGGCATCCCATTTCGAGATACATGTTAATCAATGTGAATTGTCCTAATGCCTGAATATATAATATTAGCTTACATGCCCAACATATTTCTTCACCGATCTTACATGCATCTCCAATGTTATATATGCGTTTTGATTTTAAACAGAATGGTTCATACATCTACCCAGCCCCATCGTCACTATATTTCCGATTTCTCTCGAAATCCTCCGAATATTCCATCATTGTTTCATTATGTATGCACATGGCAGTCCCGTTCCCATTAATACACACGTGCAATGTTTCGTCTTTTTGAACTTTAATTATTCGAAATGTCATCACAAGAAATAGTTAAATGCGAACCAGATTTTCTATTGTTTTCTTGTAAAAACAATTTTCCACTACCTCAGCTTTTTACACTCGTGATGATTGCTACTGGGATCTAACCAATTTAAAAATTTGCCTTTTTATTTTCTCTAAAAATAGTTACAGTCGACTGCACACAATGACATTAGTTACCCACATCCTACTTCAATTTTTCATCCATATATGAATAATATCCCACCCTTCCTCTTCGAATATTTGTTCAAACAAACTCATTTTATAATCGGATATTACTTCATCCAACACATGTTAACTCATTATCGCAGCGTAAACAATCGTTTTGTTTATATGAAGACGAGACGTCCGTCTCCGCTCACACTCAACATAACACTGACTTCAGTCTCGGTGTGCAGCTACCTAATACATTTAAATAACAAGAAATTTTAACAGAACCTTAGGTCTATTGGTTACATGTGAAATTGGTTACATAGAAGGTAACGTTCTATGCATATACAATATCCAACTAAAAAATTATCTTGCATTACGTGAAACTGATTTACAATACAAACATTGTAAAAATTAAGTAAAGTAACTCTATTGAAAATCACAAATGTATATTAAATAGTACGGATGATGACCATTTGTGTCCTATGGTAAGCTAAAACATGACCAACATTCTATGTAAACAGCTACCCCAACAATAATTTCGAACATTACCGTTCAAAAACTACTAATTCCCCATAAAAATTGAGTTACAAAACAAAACATACATTCCTAACGTATAAAACTGAAAAAAAAATCTATAATTCCACCACCACATAGTCACCAAGCAGGCCCCAGCCACCGGCCAGCCGAGCGAATCAATTATACCCTATCTATAATTAGATAGCAAGATAACATTATATACATGAGATATACACAAAAAATATATATACATTAATTAAACTATGAAAACAACATACAATATAAATATACACAACCTTGTAACAAATTAAGTGGGGTAATTCTGTTAAGAATCACAAACCTATTGTAAAATGCTATTGTTACTGACCATTTTTTTTAAAGAAAATAGGACCAAATCTTATATCAACATCGAACTCTAGAAAAACCTTCGGGCACTAGACTCAACAGCTACGCCTAGCAACAATTTTGAACTCATTAGTCTGCCAATGACTAATACAGCCTAAAAACAAGCTTTGCAAGTTGGTGATCAACGTTCATACAAATATCCAATGAAAATAATAACCTAACATGATTTAATACAGATTTACAATACCAACCATCAACAAATATAGTGAAGTTATGCTATTGAAAAAATCTCAAGCCTATAGTAAATCGCTACAGATGACGATAATTCTTTCCTACTTATGACTTCAGGAAAAATCTACCTATGAATAAAACCTACTTTCAAAAAGCAGAACGTAAGAGAAAACGATCAACAATCATACAAATATCCAACGATAAAATAACCTAACATGCCAAGAAACCGATTTACAATACCAACCATGCAACAAATATAGTAAAGAAATTCGATTAAAAACGAAAACTTTCGTGGAATTTTACAGTTATTGAGCATTTTTTTGCTATGGCTAGCTAGAACTTCAGTAACATCCAATATCAACACCAAACCCTAGTAATAATTTCAAACATTACAGTATATCAATGACTTATCCAACTTGAAAAGAGGTAAAATAAAAACTATGCACCAAACAATACATCTAACCATCACTTCACCAACGCCAACCATCCATCCGAAACCCTACCCGGATGAAATATATGCAAGTCATAATCCTCACAATAAGCAACGAAAACCCAATCACACCAATCCACAAAAAAAAACGATAACAAGATTTAAAAAACTAGGTAAGACGAATGCGATAAATCCAGAGGAGGAATGAGCGAAAAATCAAGAGGCGTAATAAAGTTATGCAGTACCAACCATGAAACATATATAGCGCAGGCATTCTATTGAAAATAAAAGCCATTTATAAAATGTTACAGTACATGGGCATTTTTTTCAATGGGTAGGAAAATCTGCATAATCCTATATCAGTACAGAACTCTTGCGATAATTTCAAACATTAGAGTCTACATATGACTACTCTAACTTAAAAAATGAGTTACAATACATAACTTGCACCAACCCATATATATAAATCCATCACCAACATAAAATACACCAGCTCACTTATATAAATCCATCATCAACTCTGTTTCTACGCCAAATGTCCACCCGATAGCCTACGTGGATAAAATATATGCGTACCATAATCCTTACAATAATTAACGAAGTCCCTAATCACTCTAATCCAAAGAAATACATGATAAGGTGGTTAGAGAAACAATGTAAAAGCTAGCGTGGTAGACAAACAAAATCCAGGGGCGTATTGAACTTTCTGCTCAGAGAACCCCTACCCCCCTCCAAAAATTTACCTATAAACCTATTCATACCAATAATAAAGAAATACATAATGAAAAAACAATACATTTTCCAGCATACTTGTCACAGCAATCTATAGGAAAAACTAACTCTCGTGATAGGGAAGCAAGATATGACCACTCGAACCTGCTGCACCCGTGGTGATAAGGTCCATGAGAGGAACCTGTCTAACTATTATACCATACCATCCCTATAAATATTGTCAACACACAAAATATAACCAAAACTTTCCTAAATTTAACCACCAGCCCAGCTATCATTCTGGCTGCACCCACCAGGCAAACCAAATGAGTCAATTATGCAGTATCTATCATTTGATAACAATAAATAGATCGAATATACTCGTTCAAAAATACTCGGAAGTCATTAAAACAAAATAAATATGTAATATACAATACAAGCATACAAAACACAAAACATCCCCAAATCCATTCGCCAGCCCGTCGAACCGCAACAAGAGTTGACCGCCAGTCGAACAACTCAAATATACCCTATCTTTAATTAGATAACAATGTAAACATATAAGTATACAGTCATTATCACAAAATAAATGTATAATGTAAACTCACACTAACACAAAACATCCTCAATTCCAACCACCAGCCCAGCTAACAACCATGTGTCAGCTATCAGGTATCCGAAAAGCATGATAGCGATGAATACGCACTCAAATACCTAATTTAATGAAACAAATTACCGGCATATAAAAACAAATATGTTCGTACCCTCATTAAAAAACATTATGCAATATAAACGTAGAAAACACCAAAAAAACATTCCCCATTCAAACCCACCAGTCATCTTACAACCGCTGAAAACTATATTTGCGTTTTAGTGCTTATGCCCTCATTTGCGTTCTCGCGCCTACACCCCCCCATTTGCTTTTCCGCGCCTGTACCAACTACTCCTATTCGTTTTGCTCGTTCGGTATTTTATCCGTTCCGAACTCGCACAATTCTCCCCTGTCACATCCCATCCGTTGGATTATAATTTGCTGGAATAACATTAATTTCAACCAAAACAAGCCAAATACTAATAAATATGACTAGAGAGCCCTCTCTCATGTATTTCTTATATTGATTTTTGACAATATATAAATTGCCTGCGTGTACAGATGAACAAATTTGAATGCACCAGTCTCCAAACCCTCACCGGTCTAATCGGCATTTTTCGTTTTAAGGTTGGATTGCTCATTGAATTACCCCTTACGCAAAAGTTTCATAGAATAAGTAGCATGGCGAGTTACACGTCAAGGGCATTGAAAAAGGATCAAGAGGTTGTGCTTTCATTCATCAGCCGCTTCAAAACAGACACTGAAAGTTCATCTAATTGGATAGCTGAAAAATCAAAGTGAAATTAAATTCGTGAGTTTTCTTCCCTCATGGCAATTGTGTTCATCTAAATGAGTACTCATTCTATGACTCAAATAACTAAACCGAATTTTCGTTTGGTCGAAGCAAAAAGATAATGGTATTTTACGATCTACCCTGATCGTGGTGTATTTTAGCCGATTAGTTAGAGTACACAAAAAACTCAGCAGTTAGAATACATCACGATCATGTATTCAACACAATCAGTACTGATATAGCTAGACACAATTGCCAGGAAGGAAGAAACTTTCATTCGTTTAATCTTACTTCGCTTTTCATAGTTAGTTTATTAGTAAATCATTTTATGTATTTGTTTTCATGCAGCTGAATTGAAACATGCACAACCTCTTGATCCATGTTCGACTTAATGAAGCTTTTATGATACCTAGCACAACATATGACTGTTAAAACAATCATCATCCCCAAATGACAAGATAAAATTTTGAATCCCTGCCGTATTTGTTTTCATACATGCTTGTCGCTGTATTGTAAAAAATTAGTGAGCCACTTTCAAATGAGCAATAGTGGTTCACAGCTGTCTTCGTGTCGTTCTGTTGAGTTAAGTGTTCATGCATCATAATATGTTCGGTTGATTTTGATACGTTCCATCTATGTAAACATAACACAGATTTTACCTCAGGAATCGTTTCTTTCTTAGCATTCAAGTCTTCATCAGACCAAGGCAAATAAATCCAACACGATATTAATTTTGTTATTAAAATACTTTTTTAGCTTTTAAGAGAAACTTCAAATTTAAATAAATTCGTTATTTGTGGACAATAGGAATCGTAAACATTATCAAACTGAAAAGCTCGTACGACAGACTCACTCACAACTCTCCAATACTCATCATAATCCACCACCAGCTATTTCTACGCATCATCTAGCTTAGCAAGGGGGGCTGATAGGAGTCGAGTCACTTCATGGCCTTCTTCGTAGCGAAACGTTCATTCGCGTGGTTTCCTTCAAATGGAAATCATCTCGCTCCACAGAATTCATGGACAATATTTGCCGCTTCCATTTACTTAAACCTTGTTCTATGGATATAAACAGGGCATAGAATTTCAATGGTACGAAATCTAGTACACCTTTCTTCTAATATAGATGTGACGATGGTTAACAACATTAGAAATAAGTATCTGTGAAGATGGCAGACACAATTATTTGATGAATGTGAGATTTAACATAGTTTTCTATCCTGTTTCTTGACACCATTTTCTGGAAGCTCATGAATTGAATTTCAATACTAGACTTGGACAGAAGTGGTATCATGGAGCGAACAACCAATACTTATCTCCTATGTCAGCACTTGTTCTATGGTTCAATTTGAATCATTTGTATGGAACTCCGAACACGTTTACCAGAGTGGTTCTGTGTGATTGGTACCATTGTAGATTACTGGAAGGAATCGACTCTTTTTAAACCCTTAATGTAGTTTTAATGTCAGGTTTGTATGGTTTTTCATTCATGTATCACTTCTGGAAACCGCACAGATTTCAATACAGACACTAGGCCGAATCGCCCAGAGCGGGCGGTGGCCGACGGCAAGGCGCACCCCACACGCCTCTCATACACTCACACGCAAACAATCTTAGCTCTTTGACGCCAAAGGATTTGGACAGAAGACCCAGCAACACACATTTTGGTCAGGAGTGAGGTCTGCGATCATCGTCAGCATCTGAGCCCGAGAGCGGTAACTGGTTTACCTCGACCATCCCGTTTCTCAACGAGACGCCAAGGACTAGAAAGCACGTCAACAAAGCGTCCATATACAACCACGCTCCGCTCACATCTAATTCCTGCATGTTTTCTTTCTACCTTCACACATATGTCTCTGCTTTCTAACGAGAGCTTCGCGCCATCCATCCAACAAAGCTTTGGTCTACTTAAAGGCTTGCTACCAATAATCTCCGCTTTTATCACCAATCTCACCAATCTCCCATTATTCAACTCATCATGTGCCCGAACCATCTCAGAACACGTGAATCTACTCTATTCCCTAACTTCCTCACCATCCCGTTTCAAATTCAAACAATTTCGTCGTTGATCCTGTCTCTCAAAGTCACTTCAGTCATGTCCCTCAAACATTTCATACCGGAAACATTAAACCTTCTTCTCTCCGCTGCTCTCACTCCCCAAGTCTCAGCCCCGTAGAGCCCAGTTGGAACAACTACCTGCTCATACAGCACTCTCTTAGCATTCATACGTCACGTCCTATAGCTCATTACGCTCTTCAGCGCACCCAACACTTTACACCCTTCCTTCACTTGCAATTTCACCTCAATTTCCACTAGTTTAGTCCTCTCCGCCTGAGAGACGAATGAGCACCGTGCCCGGAGATAATTAGTGTGGATGGCACAGTTCCTTGTGCCCCGAGATAATTAGTGTGGATGGCACAGTTCCTTGTGCCCCGAGATAATTAGTGTGGATGGCACAGTTCCTTGTGCCCCGAGATAATTAGTGTGGACAGCACAGCTCCTTGTGCCCCGAGATAATTAGCGCGGATGGCACAGTTCCTTGTGCCGGAGATGATTAGTGTGGATGGCACAGTTCCTTGTGCCCCGAGATAATTAGTGTGGATAGCACAGTTCTTTGTGCCCGGAGATAATTAGTGTGGATAGCACAATTCCTTTTGCCCCGAGATAATTAGTGTGGATGGCACAGTTCCTTGTGCCCCGAGATAATTAGTGTGGATGGCACAGTTCCTTGTGCCCCGAGATAATTAGTGTGGACAGCACAGCTCCTTGTGCCCCGAGATAATTAGCGCGGATGGCACAGTTCCTTGTGCCGGAGATGATTAGTGTGGATGGCACAGTTCCTTGTGCCCCGAGATAATTAGTGTGGATAGCACAGTTCTTTGTGCCCGGAGATAATTAGTGTGGATAGCACAATTCCTTTTGCCCCGAGATAATTAGTGTGGATGGCACAGTTCCTTGTGCCCCGAGATAATTAGTGTGGATGGCACAGTTCCTTGTGCCCCGAGATAATTAGTGTGGATAGCACAGCTCCTTAACTCACCTGACGAAGCGGGGCGACGGCGTTAGACGTCCCAAGACTAGTTCGCGTCTGTCGCAGCAGCTTCAGAGCCCTCGCTTTCTTGGTAGGAACAAGCAAAAGCAGAGACACAACGTCAGGGATCTTAATTGAATTACACACTTTCAGCGTTAAGAAATGAAGGCGATCACGCATTTGGCTTGGCCGTCTGGGATACAGAGTATACTGTGTAAACAAAATACATCTTATTTCATAGCATATTTACATCTTGAGGCTAACTGCAAGAATTAAAAAAAAATACTTCCAAAATGAATAAAGTTAACACAAATTTGTTCATGAATCGTTAGAGTCCGTCTGAGTTAATATATTAAAGTAAAATAGTATCGTAGAAGGACCATCCAGATACACTCTTCCGCGTTGGCATCCTTATGAAACGACGGCAATGCGACCAATATCAGTTTAGCCCTTAGCGTTCAATATATATGTTTGTGATAGAACATTATTATGTACAATCTTCAATTAATAAATGAATTTGTTTGCTTCAATTCTCCACTTATAACACTACGAAATGGAGAGAGTCAGTGTGTTCAAAATATTTTACCTGTGAATTTGACACTATAATATGCAATATAGCAATAAAAGATTCATGCTTGCAAATAATATCATGCACCAAGTTCTTTGTTGTACATTACGAGCTTAGTATTGAGATAAACATTGGAAGCATTTAATGTTATTACATGATCGATTTGTTAAAGAATGTATCAAGTGATATGTCATCCAAAACACCGTCGAAAAAATATTGCTGTTTGCAGCGTCTCCTTTAACTAATTCATAAATTATGAAAACATTAAAAAATCCAACCTCTTCGACCAAGCTCTCCTGGCTGTTCAGTATCATCCACAATTCAGTGCCGTGGGATAGCAGAGCTGGGACGATGAAGAAGTTGAGTTTCGTGAATCGGACGAGAGGCAGGAAGAGCAGTTGTACCATTCCAGTCGTCGATACAAAGAGTGTCATCAGCGAGAACGTGGCGGTGTAATCGAACATTAATTCTAGGAATTGGGACATATGCTCGATGTTTTGATGAGCCCTCGTGAGGGTGGTGTGACATCGGTCGATTCTGTGACCAACTTTTTGGTTTGGGGACTTTTGTGTTATTTCAATTGAAACACTAGACAGAGTTCGATGCTTGATTCGTCGATTGCTACGTTTAGACTTTAATTGAATGAATATTTTATCAGTACTACTATGGATCAAACTGTTTTTTAACAACATTCGGAATGTATGATCGACGTTCAGGCATTCTTGCCTCACCATGCAAGAGATTTCCCGTATTTGGAGATAGGCAGCGACTGATATCAAATTTGCCGGATGACCCATGTCGGAGAGAATACTCAGTACTATATCCATCGTTTCGGGGAAAATATTGTTATTGGCACTTAACAAAACAAACAGGGAATACGTAATAAGGATCTGAACACTAACAAATGCACAGAAAAAGCAGCTCACACAATCATTGATGTTCGCGGGGGAATGAAATCGCTGTGAGATAAGCGTCGCTCTGTTTAAAAGCATTTTAAAGTTGTTGCTTTTCAACACCAGAGCAAAGTAGACCCAAACGCAGCAAAAAGTATGTAGAATACGTGATACCAAAAACGGGACAGCTTCGAAATTGAATGTGGTCGTACGCAGCAATATCAGTCCATACAAGAGCAAAACGGTTGAACAGACTAAGACAGTTGTTGCCTGAATGATCAATAATAGAAGGACAATAGTCTCCTTGAGCACTGATGTGGACGGTCGTTTCCATTGGTTGATTGGCCACGTCAAGAAGTAGACCACTCGGAGCAGAAGCAAAACGAGTTCATTACGGGTTTTCATCTTCAGCAGTATGAGCAAACTGGGTCACCAGGGCTCTAACAATACATTCTTCATTAGAGTGATCTTTTCGCCCTGTTATTATAATGTTCTGGCTGAATGAGTTGACTAAGATGACATTTATGAAGAAAACATTTGATATTATATGTACATATTAGAATCCGTTTTTATACAGCCTCTGATGATGTATCGCAGCTTCGTGTTGTTACCGAATTGCTAGCTGCTAAGCATAACTCTCTTTCACTTCCATCCGGGGTAGTCCGGTCATGTCTGAATTAGTTGAGCCGCTCTGGCCACGGTAGGAGACGCAATCAATTGGGCTTCTATTATGCAATTCAATCAATTTATTAATTCATACAAACAACAACAAAACATCGTTACGTATGTTGCATGCAGCACTAATAAAATTATTCTTAGGCGTGATATGACAAGCGCAAACATAATTACTCGGCGCTGCGCGTTGCGACTCATGGCGGAGCTGTTTATAAGGATGTTAGGCTACTACAATATTGATGCGAAGAGCGCATCTGCGAGCAAAGGTTAATAATACATGATCGCCAAGAGAGACGAGTAGTAAAAAAGTATCGATTTCTGCGCCT
>SDVV010037199.1:0-10865 GCA_016164225.1 Gammarus roeselii
GTGTGAGGCTGCCGGAGAGTCTGTGAGAGCATTGTGTGAGGCTGCCCGAGAGTCTGTGAGAGCATTGTGTGAGGCTGCCCGAGAGTCTGTGAGAACATTGTGAGAGGCAGCCCGAGAGTCTGTGAGAGCATTGTGTGAGGCTGCCCGAGAGTCTGTGAGAGCATTGTGTGAGGCTGCCCGAGAGTCTGTGAGAGCATTGTGAGAGGCTGCCCGAGAGTCTGTGAGAGCATTGTGTGAGGCTGCCCGAGAGTCTGTGAGAGCATTGTGAGAGGCTGCCCGAGAGTCTGTGAGAGCATTGTGAGAGCATTGTGTGAGACTGCCGAGAGCAGATCAATCGGTGGACGTTGGTTGTTTCCTTCAATGCAGTTTGGTGGGGTTCGATTTTGCTGAATAATTGAGATTGTTCGGTAACAAGCAACAAACGGAAATGAGAATCTTATCTTTCCCGGTTTTCTTAGCTACATAATACATACTGTATGGAATGATATTTATTTGAATGTAGCAATATTGTACCTCAGAATCGATTGAATAGATTGTAATTCAAGAAATGATACTGGGAACAAGATGATGCACTTATATTGTCGTTATAACTTGTCGCCAACCATCCATTAAATATTTGGGATATTTTATACAGAGGAGCACAGAACCTGCCAGCCTCATCTCCTCGGCAGGCTTCCTCTTCTCTAGAGGCAGTAGTGGTAGCATCACGATGCCTTTATGAGACCATCAAACAATGACGTCATCTGTTGACCAGACAGTTTACGTAGCAATGTTCTGACTCTTCTTAACCTCTCACGATGATGTCACTTGAACGAGGTCATTAGAGGTGAGGTCATGCTGGTGTACGTGACACTCAACGGTGTAAACAGGGACTAAACAAGACTAATTTGTATACCTTCATTATATTGAGAACGCTAAGGAAGTCACAAAAACTATAGAACTGGATTCATCTGGTCATTGTGATGATCAAAGATCGTAAAGGGGTCTTTTTGAGTGAGGCTACTCTAGATGACAGCTGGTTACGCTAGATGACAGCTGGTTACGCTAGATGACAGCTGGCTACGCTAGATGACAGCTGATTACGCTAGATGACAGCTGGTTACGCTAGATGACAGCTGGTTACGCTAGATGACAGCTGGTTACGCTAGATGACAGCTGGTTACGCTAGATGACAGCTGGTTACGCTAGATGACAGCTGGTTACGCTAGATGACAGCTGGTTTCGGATTTCATAATGAGTCGAATCGCTTAGTAAATTTGGAATGAGCAATGAGACGATTTGTTGTTTAGCACAACTTTAAATCCGAGCCTAATGTGAACACTGATTCAGCACGCAGAGGTTGAGTTTTGATTGACTTTAGAAGTGCAGGTCATTCGTTTCGAACACCTCAGATTGATTTTCAGCTCGATAAAAATCGTGAAATACCGTTCACTAAGTATCTCTAAATACCCTACAATAATTGCTCTTAATTGTGAACACTAATGCATTGACAGTCAATGAAGGGTACCTCCTAATAGAGCGTTAATTACCCACAGTATTTATATCCGTTTACCCCCGCAGTACTCGGACATGGTCGCTAATAACAGGCTATTGAAGGGTAATGAGAACAGCACCATGCACGAGTTCAAGTCCCTCTCCACGGCATTGGGTTACTCTGGCCACATGTGGAGGGTCATGAGGTGGATGACTGAACGGTCCACTTCAGAGGATGCTGTGTTGATGATAGAAATTGGAAATGGTGTGCATGCAAGGTTATAGGAACTTATTGACTGAATGGGCTTAGTAAGCACTCATATCTCAATGATGCTTTCATTCATGTTTTCACAATAAAAAAACTCATCTGAATTAGTTCCTATTGTTGGTACAAGTCGGCTTCTTCGAAGGAAACTACTTGAAATTCAAAAATATTTAACTTCTATCTCAATCTTTCATTATGTTCAACAACTTTACTTCTGTTTCACTAGCTGCTTTTTCAATGCAAACCAAATTATTTCATGCAATGTCAACTTAATACACGACATCGTCAAGTTTTTTGAGGGAGAGAGTTGGGGAGAGGCTGAGTGGCTCGGAAACACCTCACAGTGACCGATAATCTGCTCCCCACTAATGCCCTGAATGGCGGATAACTCCTTCTATAGGGCTTCAGCGCTCTGTTGCTATAGCTGTGTATGAAATCCGAGTGGAGGGTCATCTATAGTGAACAGGATATTGGCCCTGAATGTGATAAATGATGTGGCACCGTAACTGCCATCAGGGCCGGATTGTGGGAGGCACTGTAGCCTGCTAGAGCGCGGCACTGTCGATGGAGAGCTGTTCAGCTGTATGGTAGCTGATTCACGCTGTTCAGTTGAATGGTAGCTGATACACGCTGTTCAGCTGTATGGTAGCAGATACACGCTGTTCAGCTGAATGGTAGCTGATACACGCTGTTCAGCTGAATGGTAGCTGATATACGCTGTTCAGCTTTATGGTAACTGATACACCCTGTTCAGCTGTATGGTAGCTGATACATGCTGTTCAGCTGTATGGTAGCTGATACACGCTGTTCAGCTGTATGGTAGCTGATACACGCTGTTCAGCTGTATGGTAGCTGATACACGCTGTACAGCTGTATGGTAGCTGATGCACGCTGTTCAGCTGAATGTTAGCTGATACACGCTGTTCAGCTGTATGGTAGCTGATACACGCTGTTCAGCTGTATGGTAGCTGATACACGCTGTTCAGCTGTATGGTAGCTGATACACGCTGTTCAGCTGAATGGTAGCTGATATACGCTGTTCAGCTTTATGGTAGCTGATACACGCTGTTCAGCTGTATGGTAGCTGATGCACGCTGTTCAGCTGTATGGTAGCTGATACACGCTGTTCAGCTGTATGGTAGCTGATGCACGCTGTTTAGAAGGGATAGTGTCGTAGAATGAAGTATATGGAGGTACATGGCAGTGTTACGGAGTTTTTATAAGCTGTCATCATACTTAGGAAACCGTTTGAGTTTTTAAAATAAACAAATATACTTTATACCCAATTAAAACATATGTACATAGAGGGCAGTATAATGGCAGGGATTTGTGTAGTAATGGAATAAAATGGTTGGAGACTTCATTAGTTCGCTGCTATAGTAGAACAGGTTTATGTACGGTCGCCAGCAAAAGTTCCCGATCGTGAAAATCTTGGGTGTATATGAATTGTAATCATATACACCCAACCGTTTTTATAAAATAAAATAAAAAAATTGTGAAGAAAATTTCCATTGAAATATTTTAAAATCTAAATCTGTGAAAAGTTACGACGGGGATAAATAATCTTTGATACCTAATCCAGCATAACATGCGTATTTTGTTTTTGTTTTCTTAACAAATTAGAACATTTCCAATGCTGAATATATATTATTTTTTATTTGATAATACGAGAGTGTTTTCATTTGTTTATGACAATTATTACTTTTTCCATATAGTAAACGAATTTACAACGGAACGTTGCAAAAATTCCATCTATATATAGAGCCAACTCTAGTTACAAGTAGCTTTCCTAATTATCAAGGTCAACGATCTTTTGCTGGTGACCGTATACAGTGGATTCATTGATTATACGCCCGGATAAGTCTCTATAGGAATAGCTGCGGTGCTCGAGGCCCCGAACAAACACTGCGTGAAGGAAATGCCTAACATATAGAAAAAACAATACGATTTTCAGTAAGCAAAAATAGAATACACTAATGATGTTCACCGGGAACGATTCCTACTGAACCGCTGATTCATCTCCTGGTGGAAACAACTTCCTCTCCCAAGTGCCACCAGGCGCGGCTCCCAACCAGCCTTGGCTGATCGCAGCCACTCAATACTCTACAATGGGAAACAAAAGAGTCTGGCAACACACCGTCGACACAAAACAAAAGATTGCTCGGAAAACAGCCAGTGCCCGGCGCCCTCTACCGACCGGCGCCAGCGGAAATGACATGCTCCTGCTATATTTATTATGCAGATGAGGCAGTAAATCAATGGGGGCTGTTGTGCTGGGCTGTCTGCCTCTGAACAGATTTTGATGCTGGAGTTGTTCCATGACGGTCCTGACAGGACGCAGGTAAATCAATTTGGCCAGGCTCAGAGCTATGTATGTAGGTAATTAACGTTGGTGTGCGGTAAAAAGTTATTGAGGGATATCTTAATAAGAGTCAGTGAGCCCCCGAAAATATTTTGATGGTGGAATGCAGATCTAACTGGACAAGTACACAGTTAGAGCTGACAAATACACAAATGTGAGCCAGTCTTCCTCGTGGCTGCTCTGCAATGACTCAATCGATATTCATTCAGGTTCATATGCAAAATAGAACTTTGATCATGTCAACATCGTGTTACCGGTGGTACTAATTTTAACCCTTTTAGAAATTAAATATTCAGTTTTCCTCCTGATTAATCAATACCAATTTGTATCATAAATCCCGATATTTATATAAGTATATTTAAGTATTAGGTGAACTGAAGGGGAGACGCACGACTTCATGTATAATGTTATGTAACATATTTTAATGTACACCTCATCTCTCGTGCACGCGTATTCTGTTTATCTACATTCGCTGCCAGCACCTTCACCAGGACCCAGTGTTCGAACAGTAGTCAATAGAAGTCATTGTATAATAAATCTTTATATTCCAAGACTTGCTTGTCACGACGACCAATCTGCCCAAAGTGACGTGTTGAGTCTATCGGCCTAGTGCTAAGAGAGTGGGCACACAAGCCTCACATGAAGCTTGATCACATCATAGGCTGTGTTTATGGTCCTCGCTCGGCTGCTATGAGGCGGGCCACGTACACACCAAGGATCTGGCCTGCATGAGTCAACATTTCAAAGACACTAATAGATTGGACATCAGAAATAATACGGAAATATTTAGATTGGGTTGCTTGTAAACTAACTGGTTTCTTTTGAATTTTAACACGTATTCTTTATTTTTATTCATTCCTTGTGTAAATTCGAGGATCAACGACGACTGCTGATATTTTTACTCATTCCCGAACTGTCATTAGGTAAAATCGTCTCCAACGCTTGTATGTTATAAATTGCGCTGACCGAACGATGTAGAAGAGTTCGAATATTTTGTATCCCAGATCCGTTTTGAAAGCAACTGGATCTGGACAGAATATCAATGTAAACTCCACTAACTACGTACGGCAGAGCATTGTTGGGATCATCATAAGTGGTATTTAATCCAACAACTTCTGATGATTGGCTACTCAGGGTAAATAATGACCATAAAAAGACATCGAGACGCGTCTCGTGCAGGAATGGACTTACCCCAGTACGTTTACAGACAGTCTAATCTGATATAGAGTAATACAATCATTTGTCTGATATAAGGTAATACAGCCATTTGCCTGATATAGGGTATAACAATCATTTGTCTGATGTAGGGTAGTACAGTAATTCGCCTGATATAGGGTAATTCAGTCATTTGTCTGATATAGGGTAATACATTAATTTGTCTGATATAGGGTAATAAATTAATTTGTCTGGTATAGGGCAATACAGTCATTTGTCTGATATATGGTAAATAATTGATCTGATATAGGATAACACAATGACATGAACGACGTATTTCGAATCTAAATATACTCATTATTTTTTTTGTACTTTCCTTAGATTCATTACACGTGCGTTGTTTAACAACTGTACTAAATAAACGTATAATAAAAAAATGGTTTTCTGTTCATTACAACTCATTAACGTAGTTGCTCCATGTTTCATTGTTTTACATAAAAATAAAGCTTCAGCAGATTACTCCCATCTATTAAGAGAGTACACCAGTGATCTACCCTAACACTGCCTCCAATCTCACTATCCAGTCAAACATACAATTCGGCCAACTACGCTATCCTTATTATAACTGTTACTTTTCCGCTTAGCGCGCTTACGTTGATAGCCAAAGCACCAATAATAATTACACATCTGCTGCCTACGCCGCTCCAGCATCAGCATCATTTGTGGTTTCTCTCTTTCCATTGAGTTACGCTCGGAAGACTCAATTGGAAAGTCGGCTAACTCCGTCTAAGAAATAAATAAAAATAGCAAGGAAGAGATTAGTTCTGATATCACAGTTTAGCTTTCTACTATTCTCTGGCCCTATCCGTCGCCACGTTTCCACGCCCCTCCAGCACAAGTGCCATAAATTGTCTTCCTTCGCCCCAGTCCCTCATATGAGCGCTAAGTCTTCGTATCTCCTCCGGCGCTTATTTCGCCGGCTTCCAATTATTGTTGCTCTTGTTGTTATTATTAATTCGATGACCAGTGTGTGCTGGTGGGGCAGTTCAGCCTCCACCCCCCTGTCAAATATTACTGAGCGGTAGGCTCAATATTAGATTTCCTGTCGACGTGAGAACATAACTGGCCCTCACACTGTCAGCAACATGCAGTGGCTGCTTGATGGATTTCCACTGATGCTTCCAGTGGTCGGTCAGCCATACGAAATAAAAACAAAAATTTGAAAATGTGCTTTAATTTTCTACCTCAGGTTTGCATTCGGTTTATGTATGCACCTCGAGAGATGCAGGCGAATGATATAAGGAATATTCAAATTTGGAAGTTCTATTTCTTGCAATTCTATTTACAAAGTGAGTAATCGAAGTCAATATCATGAAGGGTTGAGGTCGAGCTGATACTCGGTCTTCTTGAATTGGAAGTCGATAAAAAACGTCCAAACAATTTCATATTGAAAAAATTCCCTTGATTTCAACTGTAGTAATGGCAATCACCATTCCTCTCCGTCACTCTCCACCATGTGCATTGTCTGTCACTCTAATCTGATTTCATTCTAAATCGAGTGGAAGAGGTTGAAGAATACCTAGCATCCGAGCGCCTCTCCATGGCCACGGGAACAACAAATGTGGCTGACTGGGGAGAAGAAATGTGATCAAGGATGCAATTTAAGAGATGACACTAACTCTGAGATTCCCTTCTATTTGATCCCCGGCTGGAGTGATGTTATATATGAGTTGCTGTTCTGATTGAGCTCACAGTTTTCAGAAGATACAGTGACCTAAAAAAGAACAGTCTGGCTGTCGTGGTGAGGATATTTTAGAAGCAACATCTTGGTGAGTTATTTATTTAAATATATTTGTGTCGTGAGGTTTTCCCATTACTATTTTTCATTTATCTAATTCACAACATAAGTGAATTGATGAGCTGCTTATTCTCTGCTTCAAACAGAAGGGCAACCTGAAACGGACAAACAATTAAGTATCAAATGACGCATAGAAAATGGTTCATAAATAAATAGAGAACAACTTATGGAAGAGGATGTCCCCAATTTTGGAGACCCTCGCATTTGGGACAGAACAAAGTTTCTGAGATTACCAACTGCCGAGGCTGTCAGGGTTAGCCAGTCTGACCGAAAGGGACAGCACATATAACACTCGATTACAAAATGAAAACGCAAATACAGGCGTTTTTGAGTTAAATGTTTTGTAACGATTTTTTGGAAAAGAAACGATCTCTGGATAATTTTTAACTGCACTGAATGGTCTTTTAATCTTAAAATATGCAGTCGGAGGAAAATTATATTAATATTTAAATGATGATCTGTTCTATACTTTCACTTCGAATGAAACTGAGTAGCTAACGGTCAGTGTTTTCATCATAAGCTGAAGTATTTATCTGACGCAGCCATGTTCAATGTTCTCATATGCACTACATGATTCCAAATCAGGCGTTTGGGAATGCTTCGTTCAAATAAATTTTCGTAAGTGAGTAGATCCCATTCTAAAAAATATGCTTCCGATAATTTTGCTGACGTAAGAATTTTTTAGCACTCAAAGTTGAAAACCAAATCCTTTGCCTCCACGATTCATAGCACTAATTGATGGTTGCGGCCTAATGGTTCGCCAATGATGAGTGCACTCTTCACTTACATCAGTTCTCCAACAATAATGTTGGTAAGTTCTCTCCTGAATGTTATAGCGCCGTTATTGACCTATAACAGTGATAACAGAGGGGTATTAAGCTATAACAGTGATAACGGATGGATATTGAGCTATAACAGTGATAACAGAGGGGTATTGAGCTATAACAGTGATAACAGAGGGGTATTGAGCTATAACAGTGATAACAGAGGGGTATTTAGCTACAACAGTGATAACGGATGGATATTGAGCTATAACAGTGATAACAGAGGGGTATTAAGCTATAACAGTGATAACGGATGGATATTGAGCTATAACAGTGATAACAGAGGGGTATTAAGCTATAACAGTGATAACAGAGGGGTATTGAGCTATAACAGTGATAACAGAGGGGTATTAAGCTATAACAGTGATAACAGAGGGGTATTGAGCTATAACAGTGATAACAGAGGGGTATTGAGCTATAACAGTGATAACAGAGGGGTATTGAGCTATAACAGTGATAACAGAGGGGTATTTAGCTACAACAGTGATAACGGATGGATATTGAGCTATAACAGTGATAACAGAGGGGTATTAAGCTATAACAGTGATAACAGAGGGGTATTAAGCTATAACAGTGATAACAGAGGGGTATTGAGCTATAACAGTGATAACAGAGGGGTATTGAGCTATAACAGTGATAACGGATCTATATTGAGCTATAACAGTGATAACAGAGGGGTATTGAGCTATAACAGTGATAACAGAGGGGTATTAAGCTATAACAGTGATAACAGAGGGATATTGAGTTATAACAGTGATAACAGAGGGGTATTGAGCTATAACAGTGATAACAGAGGGGTATTGAGCTATAACAGTGATAACAGAGGGGTATTAAGCTATAACAGTGATAACAGAGGGGTATTGACCTATAACAGTGATAACAGAGGGGTATTAAGCTATAACAGTGATAACGGATGGATATTGAGCTATAACAGTGATAACAGAGGGGTATTGAGCTATAACAGTGATAACAGAGGGGTATTAAGCTATAACAGTGATAACAAAGGGGTATTAAGCTATAACAGTGATAACAGAGGGGTATTGAGCTATAACAGTGATAACAGAGGGGTATTGAGCTATAACAGTGGTAACAGAGGTATGGGTCGTTGATCCCGAGCACTGCAATACCCCCGAACGCTTGAAACACAACTTATGTTGTGCTGGATGGCCGAGTGGTTAACGTTCTGGACTTGTATCCATGTGACGTGAGATCAAATTCACTGTTCATTTACCCTATTCATTGATATTACTTCGGTCCCATCAACGTAAACATTTTGTAGTTTACATATACAATCTCCATAACCGGTACATTGTTGTCCATTTATATCAGTTCTTGCTTGTAGACTTTTCATGCTAACCTGCACAATAAACACGTCGAAACAAATCCGCAAGGGTAACTTCAACAATCCTGAAGTCCGCAAACGGGCCAACGCCAATCCGCAGGCAAACCGCCCCAGCATGCGCCCCTCGTAGCACATAAAGGCCCGGTTACTCTCATGGATTGGTTGGTCACGAAGCTGTACGAAGATTCATCTTCCAATTACTTCTTCCTATTAGTATGAGATGAAAGTGGACAAGGTGATTGACAATAGCATCCAGATAGAGTATTTGTCCGAGCACGGCTCATGGATTGGTTGGTCAGCGAGTGAGGGTTTAGCCCTAGACAGGGTCAGCCCCTATCACTTCAATTCGATCAAAGACCCGGTGTAAATTTGGGGTCATTTTGTTCCCCTAGTTTGTAACAGTTGTCAATTGAAGGCAACTCGGAGGGAGCCAGTGAGGGGATGACAAAGAGACGTCGGAAATACAAATAGAGAAGAAAGAACATAACAGGAGAGTTCCCTCAAATAAATGAGTTGATTTGTTGAAGAAAATTTGGTCTAGAAATGATCGAATCCCTGTAACGTTATCAATTGTGATGGGTTCAAAAATGATATTGTTATTGGTGTAACAGAGAACATATCGTCTTCAGTCCCATGAATTTAGAAGAAGAAATTAAATCGTCGGTGCAATATTGCTCCCCTACTAACAAACCCGCTGGTTGTCGATATCACTGCCCCCACAGACAACAAACGTGCGTTCACAGTTCACCGTGAATCATACGAATTAGGTTTTACTAACGCCTCAAAATTGCCTTTCTCATGACATCCATCTGCTAATCTTCATTCCTATATTTTTCCGATCTAGGTACGGTGGGATACTAGCTTGGATACTTTATTTGCTATAATTACTAGACAATTTTAATTATTTAAAAATCATGTCAGTAATTTAAATGCTAGTGAATTTCTTTCGCTGCGTGTTCACCACTGCGCTGAGTAGAGGCTTGCGATAGTACTGCACCAGTACTTGATGTGTAGTACAGGAACATAAATCTGGAGCTGGCGTGTAGCAAGCACATCAACCCATATTATTAAATGTTTACTACGTTGATCTGTAGCTATATACAAGACATGGTATGAAGCCGAACAAACTATTCTCCGTCGGGTTGGCTCATTCTCTTAGTATTGACTCCGCCGTGTTGATTTTGGGCCACAAAAGTTATCCCTGAAACCATTTGAGGGTCGGAACCAATTGTTCCATTAGCAATTCCGTAGACGAGCCCAACCGCCATCGATCTTTGGAGGAGAGAAGAGTGCCTTCCGTGTGGTCAGTTGATCGGACCCTGACATGGGCGCGTATTACTGCTACTGCTCATGACGAGAGAGAAGAGTGCCTTCCGTGTGGTCAGTTGATCGGACCCTGACATGGGCGAGCGTTACTGCTACTGCTCATGACGAGAGAGAAGAGTGCCTTCCGTGTGGTCAGTTGATCGGACCCTGACATGGGCGCGCATTACTGCTACTGCTCATGACGAGAGAGAAGAGTGCCTTCCGTGTGGTCAGTTGATCGGACCCTGACATGGGCGAGCGTTACTGCTACTGCTCATGAC
>SDVV010037200.1:0-10865 GCA_016164225.1 Gammarus roeselii
ATCTTGGAGGAGTGGTGACGTGGCTAAAGAGTGGATAGGAGACGAGGTGAGTGGATAATATAAAGGCTTCTATTACCTCGCCCTTTATCACCATATTATTCCATTCCCCATACCCTCCTCATCCGATCAACGGTCCACCCACCCTAGCCTACCAACACCCTTAACCTCCTCCTACCTCCGTTCCCGTGTCAGCGTGCCCTAACTTTACCGACGAGTCATTTTATCGTCGCCTCATAAACATTTTCTCAGCCCCAGACCCATTATTTGCACCTCAGGCACCTAAACAAACAGCGACCACCCCCCACCACCCCACCCGTAAGAATGGGGGGAACGATGTTTAAAAGACTTCATGAACATTCTGCATGTGAAAGATGGTTGCTGTAATGTTGGTGTCATAGTAGAGCAATGGCCGCGCTGGGAGAGGCATGGCCGCGCTGGGAGAGGCATGGCCGCGCTGGGAGAGGCATGACCGCGCTGGGAGAGGCATGGCCGTGCTGGGAGAGGCATGACCGCGCTGGGAGAAGCATGGCCGTGCTGGCAGAGGCATGGCCGCGCTGGGAGAGGCATGGTCGTGCTGGGAGAGGCATGGCCGTGCTGGGAAAGGCATGGCCGTGCTGGGAGAGGCATGGCCGTGCTGGGAGAGGCATGGACGTCCTGGGAAAGGCATGACCGCGCTGGGAGAGGCATGGCCGCGCTGGGAGAGGCATGGCCGTGCTGGGAGAGGCATGACCGCGTTGGGAGAGGCATATTCTCGAGAGAGAAGGGGCTTCACGCTTGGCCTCTCCTACCAGACATGTCGGTCAAACGCTGTTCGACAACGAGCACCGGTAGCTAAAATCAACACACTCACACTGGGTGACTAATTGGCCTCATCTTGAATTATTTGTTGGGATGCATTCTAACATGGCTTTATGTGATGAGGCCCATCTTAGCTTGATCTGATGAGGCCCATCTAGGATTGATGGAATGAGGCTCATCATGACTTGGTGCAACTCTAACAACGATATACACGACGCAGAAATCCACAACTGGAGCGTCGGTACAGTTCATAGGGAGGAAGCAACGGGAAGGAGAGACGATCGATAATTACGCTCGATCCATCAACGAGTTGGGGATCAAGTGCGAGTATAAGGAATGCTGCAGAAGCAGTCTCATTCGGGATCAATTTATAGCAGGATTGCAATCCAGCCGGTTGATCACAGCACTGATCACCGAATGCGGGGAGAAGAGCTTCACCGTGACAAGAGCAAAGACACTTGACAAAAATATCAGTGGACGTAAAAGACTTCGTCCCGTTACGCTCAAAGGAACGGGTATACCAGAATAAGCCCCAGCACTCATCAAGGTCGGACCACCGCTCAAACTCACCATGACATGACTGGCACTTAAAAGGATTCAAGAAAATATGCGGGAACAACAAGCGGACGACGCAAGTGAACAAAAATTACGTCGGCATAAGGTGTACGGCCAAAGGAAAGCACCTGGCGAAAGAGCGTTTGGCACTCAAATTAAAGTATAACAAGTGTGGAAAAGTGGGGCCTGTCGCAAAAGTATGCAGATCTAAGGCCTACAACACCACACGAAATAAGGCAAATCACATCGCCGAAGCGGACTATTGCACACCACCCGAAGAAAGAAATCTGAGTGATTATTTTACCATAAAGAAGATCCGGAACAGACCCTCAACCGGGATTCACAAGGAGCCACAACCGACGGAGGTTAGGAACCGCTTCAACGGACTCCCCCAAGCTGAGGACGAGTGACCCCTGATCGAGGACCACAAGCGGATCCGCCAAACAAAAACGGACGGCTACCTACGTGGAGGCATGGACAGCACAAAAAATTCTTCGGTAAGCATTGGTAAGGGGGCCATGAAAAAAAGCAACAACGATAAGAGTAGGCAGAACATTTTTTTATGAGTGCTTACACAGGAGATGCCGAGTGTACAATAGGACGATCCTCATTTTATGTCCAGTGTAGTTCCAGTGTAGTTCCAGTGTAGTTAAGCTCAAGCAGTGAAACTAGAACTTGACACGGGATCATCGATGAGCATTATCACAGAAAATATGATCCGTGACATTAAAAGTGCTAAAGTATGCAAAACGTACCAGAAAGCGATTGATTACGGCCTTAATGCTATCACTTTCAGTGGGCAAACAACGCTTGCGGTAAATGTAAAAGGTACGGGCAAATTGCATACTTTTCTTGTTGTAAGAGATAACTTATCTGCATTATTCGGTCCTGATTTATGTGAGGTTGTGATCATCTGTGAATATGCCCAAAGAACTGTCGTCTGTCAGAACGGTTACTAGATGCAACTTATTCAATAAGTACATTGAGTTTCTGTCTCGAACTACAGGAGCAACGTTGAACACAATGTTAATATTAAGGTTGACGGTGACTGTAAACCCATGTTCTGTAGACCACGTAGCGTGCTTTTCAGATACAAATGTCTTGTAAAGGAATACCTAACGAATTTGAAAAACGCTGGAATAATTGATAGACTGGATCACTCTGATTGGGCTTGTCCAGTTGTTGCAGTGTTAAAGCCCAGTGGTAAAATACGACTGTGCGGCAACTACGCATTAACAATCAATAAATTCACGAAAACAATAACGTATCCAATGCCAACTCTTGACTTCGTGCTAGGAAACATTGGATATGCAAAAGTATTTTCACGTACTGATTTATAAAACGCGTACCTACAACTTCCGTTAAACGTGGAGTCCAAGAAATACACAGTCATTAATACGTCAGAGGGGCTTTTCCAGAATAATTACTTACCGCTTGGCATATCTTCAGCCAGTGCAATATTCCAGTGCTTCATTTCGCAACTTCTTTCTAACATACCCAATACAATAATTTATATGGATGATGTACTAGTACTTACTAAAACGCAGGAAGAACATTAAGAGGTATTAGACAAGGTATTCACAGCCTTACAGGGCGCAGGTGTCAAAATAAATAACAGCAAGTTCTGTTATTCCATAAATAGTGTAGAATACCATGTGTTGTCAAACGTCTTGCTCTCTTGAACCTGCTGATGGTCTGGCGAGGTGAACTGTCTCATGAATGATATTGTTATGAAAATAACCAAGTAGGAACTGACAAAAAGAAGGTGTCATAATCCAGGAAGCGATTAGAAATTTTAAGACAATAACAGGTCACAGCTCGCGGGTCAATTTGTGGTCCTCTATTTCAAACATTTTCCACAACTAACATGATCTACATTACCCTTTGATTCAACACATGTTTCTAATATTTCGCTATTATTAGATCATATTCGATTAGGAATCGTAGACATTGCTAATTTCGTGTATCGCAGAAATCCTTCTTCTGGTTCACGTCGCATTAGTTTCTTCTCCGAAGTCAATACGAGAGAGGCGACTCTTCAAACTCGTCAGGTTACCATCTTAAGGATGCCATTCTTTAACTATCTTACCTACTGCAGGACAGTAACCGAAGCTTTGAGTGGGTTTTAAGAGGTGCCTCCACAGGTTGCAGGCTCCCATGGACCCCCACAAGAATCTCCCGCCTTCGTAATGTTGGACGCCTGTATCTGTGGGTGGTCATCTCATAAAACAAATAAAACTCTGTTTCGCAATTACTCTGCTTCTCAAAACTTATTGAGTTCCATAATACTTTCTTTTAATCGAGGGTATGACCGGTTTCATGAACGGTGTGATCGGAGCCAGGCACATCTATCCACGGCCTACGAGTCAGTGCCGCTCCTACAGCAACAAGACTTCACAAAGGGGGGGCTAAAGCGGCCAATGAGAGAAGAGGAAATGTAATTGGGGAGAGGAAAGTGAAATCGTAGGAGGAAAGTGAATTTTTGAGATGGAAAATGAATTTGTGAGAGAACAGTCAATTCGTGAGAGGAAAGTGCATTCGTGAGAAGAAAGGGAATTCGTGAGAGGAAAGTGAATTCGTGAGAGGAAATTGAACTCGTGAGAGGAAAGTGAATTCGTGAGAGGAAAGTGAGTTTGTGAGAAAGGACTTTTTCTCTTCTAATTTTCTAGGTAAACCACCTTCGTGACGTCACAAAAGCAAGGCTAAGGGTCTTCGTATAGAATCTCGTTACACGGTCTCGTTGCGTCGACTTCATTTTAAGCTTTTTATCGCAAGGAAACGGCCTGATGTTTGTTCCAAGTATTAAACCTCGCAGTGTTTTAGCGAGCCCTTACAAGGTTTACGGCCCAATTCCTACCCGGCACGCTCCAGATGGAGACTTGGCGGATTTAAGGCTTCGTGAGGAAGAGGCTCGTAATTGAAGGAATGCTCCGTAAGTGTCCGGTTAACTTCACTCATTGGAAGAACTTAGTGAAAGTTTTGATGTCTAGTTCTTTCTACACAATCTGAGCACGTGTGTTCATAATTGCACTCAAGTTCTATTTTGGTATGTATCTCCTAAGCAAAACTCTATTTGTTAGGCTACTGTGCTTATTATACCTTGCCTATGTATTGTGATTATTTCTCAATCATCAGGAGGAAAATGTCATCAGGGTATTCTTCAGTTTGATTTATAAAAAGTACCCTTGTTTCCCGTGTCCTGCAAAGTTTCATTTTGAAAGAGCGTGCAGAAGTAAGTTGATACAAAGTGCAGATTCGCGTAAGTAACCCTAGCCAAACTGCTTTTGTTGACAGCACTGCAACTCGATAGGGTAATAGGCTAATAGGGTCACAGGGTGATGGGGTGATCCTCAACACTGTCGGGAGGAGATCAGATGAAATATAATACATCATGAGGTCGAACGCGATTAATAATTCAGATATGTTGAGAGGATTGGAATCCAAATGTGTTTGAGACTTGGTCTGCGCTCAGCAAAGGTACATATGATCAGTTTACAAACTGAAGCTGTGCATCGTTCGTGATACAAGACTTTGTTGAGTAATCAGTGCTCTGCAAGCCTCGAATTATAAGACTTTGTTAAGTAATCAGTGCTCTGCATGCCTCGAATTATAAGACTTTGTTAAGTAATCTGTGCTCTGCAAGCCTCGGATTATAAGACTTTGTTAAGTAATCAGTGCTCTGCAAGCCTCGGATGAAGTTTACACACAAATTCAGATCAAATCATAATTGTAAGAAGGCAAGGTTGTATGATGATCATGAACTAACTGACTAAGAAATATTTCTGTGCAGTTCATCACGTGGGTTACATTCATATGCATTACTTTATGAAAATTAATCATAAACTTTACTTACAATTCGTCGTCTATGAAAGTACCTACGCATGTTTGCACAAAATTGCCTAAACTTACAATGACCTTCAAGAACCTCACACTGAATGTCCTTACATGTTGTCATGATGAGAACCTCACACTGAGTGTCCTTACATGTTGCCATGATGAGAACCTCACACTGAATGTCCTTACATGTTGCCATGATGAGAACCTCACACTGAATGTCTTTTCATGTTGCTATGATGAGAACCTCACACTGAATGTCTTTACATGTTGTCATGATGAGAGCCTCACACTGAGTGTCGTTACATGTTGCCATGATGAGAACCTCACACTGAAAGTCCTTACATGTTGTCATGATGAGAGCCTCACACTGAATACCCTCACATGTTGCCATGTTGAGAACACTTGCTCATGTCCGACGACTAGGGCACACTATCTAATTGTCCAAACTTGTATGTACTGCTCCAATATATCGTCATAGCAGAACATGAATATAAAGTACAGAATCCGAGTCATTTATAGAGTAACACAAACTTCCAATCGTTTATAATTGAGGGATACCTGTTTAGCAATGTCTATCGTAATACGTGATATGAGCCACATAACCTTTTCGTATATCATTATCTGAACAATCCATGTTTATAGAATTCTTTACATGAATGGAATTGGCAAGTGTTCGGAAGATCGATTTGTTGGCTAGATTACTTGTTGGCTTCAAACCGTTATACTAATTATTCGAAGCCCAAACTCAGTCAAGAAATTACCTGATTATAATAACAGGTTTCCTGCAATTCTTGTCTTCTCCAATGCCTCAACATTTCTGTTGACACTGGTCTGGATATGTGGGAATTATATATTGACCAGGCTCCCTATCCATAAATTCCTTTCTATAAATAAACAGCAGTTCAGAGGGCAGTAAAAGTTTATAGTAGCGATAAATACGGCCCCGAAGCAGAGAAGAAGCATAAAAATACCAAATTTGCTGACCTTAAACGTTAGAACTTTAGTACTTCTCTTGTGACTTACTGTTGCTACACCATGAAACAAGCTAGATCATATTTCTATTTGTTTCACACTTAAGTTTCTATCCCAGAATGAAACAGTTTTGGAAAACTTTAAGTTGTTTCCGTACTCCAATGTTAGGTCTACACTTTCGATAACATGGTAAATTACCACAAGCCCCGTTACTTACTCCAATAAACGTGTAACCTTATGTACTGCCGCTTTCGATTGCAAGGGCATGGAGGAGGCAGCACAGCCGCCCTAAGGCTGCAACCCTGTCACGACCCACACAAGGTCTACCCTGAGGCATCATTAATGTCAAGACAAAGGAGGCAATCATGACTAGAGTTCATATAGATCACGTTGATGTATAGAGTGAATTTTAAAGAAAGATGCCGCGGTAGATGGCGCTGCTGCAACGTCAAGCCATTGTAATCCTGAATTGTTGGCATCTCTATAAAAGGAAGAATGTAGAACACTTAACACACCGAAGTTGGTGAACCGATCACTTTTCTTCTATCATCTTCAAGGTGCGGTGATAAAATAATTACGACAACAAATTCGATCAAACGAAGGTACCCAAATTGAAGTTAAATCAGCTTGATACCATTACTTCCAGAGTGCATAGACCAGGAACAGGAATGGTGACCGCTTCTTACTGCATTGACAAGCTTAATTCATGTTAGTATTCACTATGGAGAGTTGCTCGTGATGATCTGCTAATATTATTGTTTTTGTTATGATTACACTCGCTGATCAGCGAGCTATGGCGGCACGTCCACCCTAGTGATGATCTGCGAATTTATCGTGGTAGTAATGATTACACTCGCTGATCAGCGCGCTATGGCAGCACGTCCGTCCCCAACTATATTGCATTACAAAACAAACATCCGTCCGAGCACATAAAATATTTTCTGGAGAAAGAAAAACATACAGCCCTCCAACCTGTGCATCTCGATTACTCGCATGCTTTTGCCTGTCCTTGATCACCTCTTAAAGGTGTCTCTAGGATACTTTTTCCTGCCCTTGCCTGCTTTTGAACATCTCAATAAGGTGTATCTAGGATCTGAAGAGAAGAGGGAGTGGGGATGGAACTACCGTTAAATTACGAGTACGCGCATATTTGTAAAAAAATCTACCCTTACCCTTTGATTTTTTGTTTAGCCGCAACATTGGCAATGACAAGAGACCGACGAGAGAGCTCTACTATTCCGGTTTTTTATAGGTAGGGGAAAGGGGGGATTTGAGGCAGAAATACGTATATTTATTCACCAACCCGATTGATTAGGACTGCATGAGTAATTATCAGCATGACGTACACTCTTCAAGAAAAGTCTCCTCGGCTAACATTCGTCGCCCATCACCACTACCACCACCTGGCGCCTGGGCCCCGTCCTCACTGCCTCGTCACCACCCAAGCCATTGGGGTCTATTTCTTCCCTGGCACCTGTACAGGCTTTATAACTTATCTCGGGGAGTCTGTTAACCCGCGCCAAATCAATAATTATGCTACCCTCACCGCTACCCTCCCTTTGGCTCTCACAGCCTCCTCTCACAGCCCTGTCTACCAGCCCTACCCCAGTCATCTCACCCAGCCCTGTCTACCAGCCCTACCCCAGTCATCTCACCCAGCCCTGTCTACCAGCCCCTACCACAGTGATCTCACCCAGCCCTGTCTACCAGCCCTACCCCAGTGATCTCACCCAGCCCTGTCTACCAGCCCTACCCCAGTGATCTCACCCAGCCCTGTCTACCAGCCC
This sequence comes from Gammarus roeselii, assembly GCA_016164225.1. NCBI lineage: Eukaryota > Metazoa > Arthropoda > Malacostraca > Amphipoda > Gammaridae > Gammarus > Gammarus roeselii. Next base: position 7,950 of record SDVV010037200.1, read on the forward strand.
CACCCCAGTGATCTCAACCAGCCCTGTGTACCAGCCCTACCCCAGCCCTCTCTCCCAGCCCTCTCTACCAGCATTCTTCCCCAGCCCTCTCTCCCAGCCTTTTCTTCCAGTCCTTTCTCTCAGCCCTTCTCCCAGCTCTTTCTCCCAGCCCTTTCTCCCAGCTCTTTCTCCCAGCCCTCTCTCTCAGCCCGTTCTCTCAGCCCTTTCTCCTGGCCCCTTATCCCAAAGAGTGCTCCCGTAACCACCACTCCACCATCGCATAACACCCGATCCAACTCAACCTGCGTATGATGAGGTTGCACGTGCGTATGATGAGGTTGCACGTGAAATTAACTCTCTCGAAGACCTCACTTACCCCCGCACACACATTTCATTAGGTTGACCCATACAAATTGTATTTAATACAGGGGGACTTATTATGTGAGAGGCCCTTTGCCCGAGGGCTCGGAACGGGGACGTCGTTGACCGAGGGTTCTATTGAACGGATGATCCTTTAAACGATTGAGCCACACAATGGGGATGCACTAATCAAAAGTATTCAAATTACAGAGAACGACTCAACGGAACATATTCAATGACGAGGCTGAGAAACTTTTCCTGCCTGGAAACGATTAACGGGTAATCTTTATTTCATATTAGATTAGTTCATTTATTATATATAGTCCACTGACGGCAACATTTTGTCATTCGTGAGGACGTCTATTATATATAGTCCACTGACGGCAACATCTTGTCATTCGTGAGGACGTCTATTATATATAGTCCACTGACGGCAACATCTTGTCATTCGTGGGGACGTCTATTATATATAGTCCACTGACGGCAACATCTTGTCATTCGTGAGGACGTCTATTATATATAGTCCACTGACGGCAACATCTTGTCATTCGTGAGGACGTCTATTATATATAGTCCACTGACGGCAACATCTTGTCATTCGTGGGGACGTCTACTATATATAGTCCACTGACGGCAACATTTTGTCATTCGTGAGGACGTCTATTATATATAGTCCACTGACGGCAACATCTTGTCATTCGTGGGGACGTCTATTATATATAATCCACTGACGGCAACATCTTGTCATTCGTGAGGACGTCTATTATATATAGTCCACTGACGGCAACATCTTGTCATTCGTGAGGACGTCTATTATATATAGTCCACTGACGCCAACATCTTGTCATTCGTGAGGACGTCTATTATATATAGTCCACTGACGGCAACATCTTGTCATTCGTGAGGACATCTCACAGAATCTCCTTAGTGCACTCGGGCTCCAAAAAAACTAATGGAGTAAGTTTTATATAATTGTAAAAAAACAGAAAACTATGAGGTATAAAGACTATGAACAGGTGTGCATGTACAATCTTCATATCAGTGAGATTCGACGTCATAATGTCGAACGGCAGTATGACTTAGTTCACTATCAAATTTGATTTCATATCGGCAGTGAACATTGGGCTTGTGTTTGGTAAAGAGTAATTTTATTGAACAGCTAGTATTGATATATTTGCTTTTATGTTAATAAAAGCATTAGTGACCGGTCTCCGAAATAACCATTATGCTGGTGGATTTTAATCCTAACCGGCATCCATTGCCGGATGAAGTATAAAAAGCATCAAAAGTGAACGCTTTTATTCCAGAGAAAGAACGGGACAGCACACCTGATCACAGCCAATACATCATACTGAAAAACAAGGATTCCATAAATGCAAACCGCTTCTAGTAACAGAAATCTAGACGATTTCCTTCGACAAGTTAAAAAACTATTCAAACGAGAGTAAATAGAACAGATTCTTGATGTCGGAGTCACTTTAACCCCTCAGAGACCAGCTGTCAGGCTAACAGCTGAGCACAGCGGTTGCAGGAATCTGTTCCGTTAGAGCTGTTACTGCAGCTGTCTTTGCAAGAATTGATGCAGCCGTTCCAGTCGTTAGTTCAGAAATCCTTGATATTTTTTTCTGTGTGCAGGAGATACTGATGCTTTTTGATCCAGGAAGGCTGTAGGGAGCCCTCAGACTCCGGGGAAATTAGCTCTGACGGGCATAACTTCCCCGAAAAGAAGGGAGGAGTGGGGAGTAAAAGGAGGGAGGGAGGGGGATGACATGGAGGGAAGGGTAGAAATACAAGGAGGTAGGAGTGGCATAAAAGGGAGGGAGGGGTGGGGTGAATAGGTGGAAGGAGGGAAGAAGAAAAGGAAAAAAGAGTGGGTGTGAAGAGGAGGGAAAGGTGGGGATGAAAAGGAGGGAAGAGTGGGAAGGAAAAAGAGAGAGGGTGGGATGAAAAAACAGTGGGGATGCATGATCCAGACTCCCCCTACTCCAAGCTGCTCCTGCCTCGCTAATATACATTAATGTACTGAAATTTATCGTAAAACCAAAGCATCACCAAAGATTTTTGCTATGCAGTTTTTTTCTGTTAGGTTGATCTGTTGAATTTTATCTGAAAGTTGTCAACACTTTCCTAATTTCCTTATAAATGTTTTGCGGCCCTAAGGAACATTTTCTCTAACGTATGTACTGCATGAACAGAAATGGATTACAGTGGTTGTGATGGTAGTTATGTGGTTTGGCGGGGATACAAATAGTCAGCTGCCGAGTGCTTAAAGCATGGTATACTTCCCAGCATCCCTCAATTGCACCATAGAAATGGAGCTGAATTCGGCACGGCTAACAAAAATGATCTAGTTCATGATTACGGCATCAATAAGTACAACCCACTCCTCTCACACCATCAAGTGACGGTGCTTTTGGGCGCAGCAATAGAACAGTAGACCAACTTTAGAGAGCGCTGCGTGGTGAGCAAATCAAATGTGACGGGAATTTATCGAGTTTTATCATAACTTACAACAATACGCTCCGTTCCCAAATCGATATGGCACCAACAGAAAGTATTCTACCTAAAGCCTATATA
>SDVV010037201.1:0-10865 GCA_016164225.1 Gammarus roeselii
GCTTGTGACAAGTCCCGTAATTACGAATAATTCCAAGTACTGTTAGGAGATCGCTCGTTAGTAGACTGTCGAGTTCAAAACAATTATGTGAGCTTACTGCATATGTCAATGATTGATACGGGTGTTGAAGCGTTAGCAAGTTTTATGTATGGTTTTTCTGTTGGAATAAGATTTTTTCTTTGCTGCTCCTACAATTTTCGTCTATTATAACGAATATTGAATAAATTCACTCTAACATATCTACAACAGATCTGTTATGTAACGTCCGCAGTCAACAACATCTAGAATAAAAATCATGTCTAAGGTACATAATTAGCGAAATTTATATCAATGTACGACAACATTGATCAAATATCAATGAATGCAAAAAGGGTTACCATACACTGCCAATTGCTTTAATACCTAGGCAAACTGACCAATTCTGACCAATAGTCAATGCATTTTTATTCAAGTTTGATGCCTATGTATGATATTGATATGTATGAAACTCTCCACTTAGGCTGTATATTTAACATATCAAGAGCAGTTTGAATACATTTCTCCAATTTGATCCAGTAAATAACCTTTTGCAGATGTTTAGATTCTAGAATTTTATCGAGGTCTCTGACGTTGAGTTCAAGCGGCGACACACGTTTCGTCATAGAATAAACAAAAAGGAATATTCATAACTCAAAGTTTATTTACAAGTGTTGTAAGAAGAAATCTCCGAAGATGATATGAGTCGTATCGGATAACCATTGACTAGTGTTGAAACTATCAGTTACCTCAGAATGGGTAAAACAAGAATCAAAGGAGTGGGAGATATTCGTGTGTAACAAAGATTAGGGGAACTAAGGAAGCAAATGTCGAAATTGAAATGGTTCAAGTGGAAAAATCACCATCATGACTGTAATAAAGCTGATGAAGTGGAAAACAAATTCCACCTTACAACAAAAGAAAATCTGGATCGTATGCAAAGTTTCTCAATGATGAAGATCAAAATGACTTCAAATTGGAAAAGTTTCGAATAGGTATGGTTCAAGAAAAATAAGCAATTCATTTGTGGACTCACGGGAGCGGAACATCTTTCGGTTTTCGAATCAAAACTTTGATAGAGTATATGAAAGATTTTGCGAGGAAACTGAAATATGGTAATGATGAGTATGGTTGGATGTACAAACCATTCTGTTTTAAATAAAAAAAACGCGGTAGATGTCGTTGATGATGCTCGTAAGGTCTGTAAATATTGCCAATAAATACCGATAGAACTATGTAAATTCTCAATGAAATTATTATACTATCATAAACTCAAAAGGTAAGCAAAGAAATGGAAACATCGTGTCAGTCGGAGGTAACACCGAATTGTCGACATCAGTAGAAGAATATGTTTCAAGACGTAAAATGATGCTATAAACCTATCTCATGGTAAATTATTTAGATGTTTTACCGATTGGTAGAATATATATCAGAGTCCGATCAGATCTTGAAACGAAGTAACCGTCATGAATATGAAAATTATTTATAATATAAGACAAATCAGAGATGCAAGTCGGTAAAGGTTGTAGAGCCAATTGGAGATATTGAAGTATAATAAGAAAAACATTGTGTGAGACCTTGTGTCCTTTTGTATGAAACTGGATACAAATTTGAATTACTTGTAGCAATCAATCCAGCTAAGTTTTAAAATGGGGCCTCTGCTAACTAATATGAGTCGAATGTGACAACGAAGTAAATTACATGTTTGTCAAAGTGATAGTTAGAGTCGTTTGGAGAGCTTCATATGAATATAGCAATGACTGAATACCATACATAAAGTTAGGTTAGTTCAGGTTTCGATGGGTGTGAATAACATTCAAAAATCAAAAATCATTTGAATAAAAGTATAACAATCAAAACAAGCAGTCAAATTTGCATATAAAATGAATGAAAATTGCTAGATCAAAATTGGAAATGTATATCAAAGCTGCAAATGATCGATCATAATGTAGAGCCAAGTGAAGAGGAAATATGTATGCAAGAAAATTCGATCGATAAAACATAATTCTTGGACAGAAAAGGTTAGGTTAGTTTTTTCACCTAACAGAACGTGAAGCTGGTCCACATTAAATATCTTGTAACAGAAACAAGGGACTTTGTTCCAATGGAAAAAATCATAGGCCAGAGGTAAATACTACTGATGGTAAACGACCCTGTATACTCATACAAATGTGTGAATATGTCTATATTGAGCCAGTATTGACACCTGTATACGCTGTCATTATACCGTGAGTAGCCCTGCATATGCATACAATGCGTATATTTGTGTAGATGTTACATTTGTAGTTGAATTGACGTAAGTAACGTTGATTAGACAAAACACAGAAAGTAAACGAAAAAACAAGTAAAAAGTCTTTCGATTGAGTGCTCCAATTTTGAATACAGCTATTCACAGTGACAAGTGGGAGGCAGCTGCAACATTAGATGATAGACCCATTTCTGAGACGAGTGAGATGGATGCGTTTCATTATATGATAGGATTACGGAAGTTATTATTTCATCGATGACAGGCTCAATGCTCTGACAGGATGGAACGAGGGAGCTGATGCATTCACCTATTACTCTGATGTGAAGAGGTAGTTGCCACATTTGCTGATAGGCCATATCTGTTACGAAGACTGCCATTTAGTTGATGACAAGCCCATTACTGTAACAGGCAAATGTCACGGCATTAAATAATAGACCCATTTATATGCCAGGAGGCAGCCACATCATGTGACGGCAAGCATATTACTCTGACAGGAGGGTAAGTTCGGCGACAGGAGGGTGGGTTCGGCGACAGGAGGGTTGGTTCGGCGACAGGAGGGTAGGTTCGGCTTCATTTGCTGTTGGCACATTTCAGTGACCAGAGGGAAGGACCAGCTTTATTGGTTGATAAACCTACTATTGTGACAAGAGGGAGCCGCTTTATTTGCTGTCAGGCCCATTACTCTGACAGGACAGAGAAGATGCATTTGTTGATGGGCATATTATTGAACTCTGATAGGATGGCGAGTGCTGCTGCAATTGACGTTTGCTTATCAGAATGATGCCATAAGATGATACCAAATTTGAAATAAAATTTGGACAACCCATTACAGACATTTTTGAAATAATCTCCTCAAACTCGCTAGCTAGAATAACTTTTTGACATTTTTCTTGGGGTTGTTTTCATAACCTGTGATACACATAATAGACTGTTATTGCCATGTTGATAAATGACTGCGAAATGCGTTTAAACACTTTATCGCAGCCTTCAACTGCAATGCCAGGACATATCTGTGGAAGCACTATTCACTGCTTATGCAAGAGAGTGAGATACGTAATTAATTTAGTATGTTTAATCGCATCTAGGTAATAAAAAAAGATATTACAAGAAAAACGAATTTTCGATATAGAATCAAAATTTTAAAAGACCGTTTTTGCACTATATTTTGATTTGGTTACATAACTCATAGTTTGAATCAAGTTATCCTTACAGGTCGGCCATGATAGAGGGAGAACCAAGAGTATTTAACATTAAATCCTGAATGAAGAAAAAACAGGAATTGAACACAGTAATCGCTCGAAATAAGATTCAACTCACTCAGCTACCTCAGCTAAGGTTGGTTGGACTCCGAGAATCATGAGTATTTAATCATACGCTCCATTGTTAAATTCCAATATAACGAATATCTATGTGATTTTTTTCCAACCAAATAGCTGTGATGTTCATAATCACGTTGAAATTAAAGAGCGAACTACAAAGAACTTTGGAAATCTTGCCGTTCTGCACACATTTTTTTATAATTGTAGGAAAAGTTGCACGATTGAGAAGAGTTGTATCATTGGAGAAGTCGAAATATAAGTGTCTTTGCAAGGAATTCTTCCAAAAGAAATTGATTGATATAGTTCCTCTGCAGAACAGATTGGATGTGTGAGGTTGATTGGGGCTCATTGATGACTAATATATTTCCTCTACCAATAGTTTGTCATCACAACGCAATAATTCAGTGCAGTGTCGTTGTCATGACTGCGTTGTTTATATGTGATTTCTCGTCAGTGGATTATATATTATTTAAAAAACAATGTAAATAACTATTTCCACATTTTATGATTGCTCGAGTCCTCACTCAGGAATCTCACCAATAATTCGATTCCTAGCTACGGTTTGATTTCTGGCTACATACGGACTAAAGTTTTCCTGTGGCGAGTTTTCAATGAAATGATATGTTTCCGCTCGCAAACCCCGCAGTGGTGACAGACTGTATTCGCATTTTCCTAAAATGTTTCACTTATATTTTTGCCCTGATCAATAAATTTTTTTCTCTGATCCAAACTCCAATATCAAACTTCCAAAATCTACTTAATCACAAATACTGATGCATGTGTGACTGAAACTGTCCCTGTTCTTCCCTCTTTGTTCGTGCTTATAAAATGTGTAATATTAATTTATATCTTCGCCCCTGATGCATGTTCATGTCACTTTCACCCTCATAACAATGGATCCACGACGAGGAAAGGCTGCTTAATTTGAGAGTAAAACACAAGTAGCCGAGCGAACGTCAACACATCCAGCAGGAAAATTCTTGGCTTCCAGTATAAATCGAATAAATAGTCCTAACACAATTCTTCAACATCAGGGCATACAAAAAATATCCGCTTCAGAGACTGAATGCTAACCAGCTACTCACACATAGGAATAAAACATATCTGAACTTTAGATATCCCCCAACTCGATCATACTGTCTGCCATGGTCCACAGCGATTCTAACTTCAGCCTGAACGAACACCACTCCTTGCCAACAATAGACTATCTTACGAGGCTCTTGCCACGCAATGGCAAACTCAGTATTGAGAGCACTACGATTTTCAGGCAATTCCAAACACCGTGCGCGAGATTGCAGGCATTCCAGAGCGTTGCTCCAGAGTGGGCCCGAAACAATGTATGAATTTATTTACGATCTGATTAGGTTCCTGGAACATCAATGCTGAGAAAGATGGTTTTCTGGCAATCTCACCGATGAATGCATAAATTTATTGGTACAGAATAAAGCATGTTTTGGTCGATTAATGACGGAGAAACCGATTAAATCACACGTGTGTTTGTTAATCCTAACTTACTGGGTTGAGTTAAATCAATGAGCAGATACAGGTATCGCAGATATATTTTTTTTCACAGATTTACGCCTCACAATTTTTTTCTCATTGAGACTGAGGATATTTTTTTATCTCTATGAATTAATTGACAAATTCTCTAGTGACTGCTATCATAATATATTTATAATTATTAAACATTAAATAAAGAATAAATGACCAACAAATCACCGACATTCATGACAATAATACTGACTTTTAAAGCCGTTTAGGTTGACTTTTCTCAGCTATGCCCAACAGATATACACTGCTACTCTGTATAATAAACCTTTTTCCTGTGATTTCAAATCATAGTTTATTTATCTATAAATGTACGTGCAACATACCGATACGATGATAATTTGACAAAGGTTGAAACACGTTTTGTATGATATTGATGGTTGAAGTTTAAAATCTGTGTCATTATTATTTTTCTTCCGTAATGAAATCGAAAGAGAAATTCGAAGCAAATTCCCTTATGTTCAGTGACAGCTGATCATATATTTTTTAACATGGTCGCATACATATAACTTGAACGCACGATTTAATGCAAAGTGAGAACTATCAAAGTAAATTACCACGGAGCCCAAGTAACAAACGTAGTTGAACGACACGTAGGTGGCCACCTAGCACACACTGGGTTTACAAATTTGTAATCCATGTGCATTAAGTATTGATGTACGAGTTTTGATTTGAACAAATTCATTTGCAATCATCGGATATCAAAATGAAATGAGTTTCTGTATGTAGATCACAATCGAATAATATTAAGGGAGCCAATACCGATTAAATTCCTTCAATCCGTTACAGTTGTTCAATCATAGCTTGAAATTTTTTTTTCGGACAAAACAACCTTTAAATGGAACAGAGAATGAATCGTTCAAAAAACAATCAATCCAATTGGTGACGCATGTCTGATTCAAAAATAATGTATCCGAAGCGGAAAGTTTTTTTCTTCAGATTTCGTATAATGTGTATTCTGTTTTGGCGAGGTATTTTTTCAGGCGTAATGTCAGAAATTGCTCTCAAAACATGAAATCAAACGCAACGCATGAACACCCAACCGATACCTTGGCAGCCTCTGTCATCTTACTGCTATTTCCGCTCCACATTTTCCACTGTGAGGGCTCGTCCATACGATGCCATGCGCTGTCTTCTCCCTCACATTATCCCAAGGATATTAATTGAGTAATGTGTTTATCCTGCCAGTGTAAAGTCTTTTATGTAAACTATGTTTTTAATGTATATAGCATAGTAAGTTCCGCCCCTCGCCAAAAGCTACCCGCTGGCTCACATGGCGTATATGATGACAAAAAGGTCAGAATTCATTACTTTATTTGCGAAACGTTCCGGACAGTAGAAAAGGCCTATTATCTTAAAACAACCCAGTTCAAGGTCGGTGCAGGACTTCGAAATACTACAAAATTTACAGGATCAACCTGTTTAATAGCATGTTTTCAAAGGGTAAACATTTAACAACAGTGCTCGCGTACACTGCTCACATGACGACGCCCACGCCTTAGATGCCAGCCTGCTTCATCAGCCACCTGTGGTAGCCAGCCGCACTACTGAGGAATGGCAGAGGTTTCCATATCATCAATTCCAACCTCTATATATAAGGACTTCTATGGAATAAATATCATACCAAATATCAACACCATTTCTAACAATACGTATCGGACCTGTAGCATAGGGAAATAACCATTTGAGGAATTGACAGACAGTGCGAGTAATTAAGGCTACAGTATCAGGAGATGAGCTAGCTCCTGTGTAAGGCTGTCCAAGCATTCTGGTGCTTACTCGGCCCTCCTAAAACGATTTGTTCCACTGACCCCACAGCGATAAACAAGCGAGCCGGAAACAGGTTGAACAGGGATGGATAAGCCACGCAGTCGCGCCAGCTAAGCTAGGCAAACAGTGCAGCGCCAATACCCCCTGTCCAGCGTGAGTGAGTTATAGAAAAGCAGCCAGCTGCACGTCAGCACTAGACATGGTGCCTCGTGGCCTTGCAGTCATAGCAAAATGGCAATGTTCAATACGACAATAATTCTTGCGTTTTTTGTCTTGCATTCACGCGTGTTGGCATAATTGAACATGCCGCCCATGTCAGCACAGAAAAAGCTGAAAAACCAAAAGCCCCTGCCGTTCAACATGGCAGGAGTTTGACAAGTGAAAGTGCAGTTGAAAACAGATCCGTTAGTCAAGTTCAAAAGTGTGATAAGTGCGTTATGACCCGATGTGGCGGCAGAGATCGGATCCATACCATCAATCCACGCAACACCGATACATATGCTATGCTAAACACCGGAATCCAAAACAGATACAGCCTCTCGTCGCGCCAGAGAATTGGGCATCAGCATTTCTGCGACAAATGCTCGTATTGGCGGATGATCCGGACCAGCTGGATCCCACATTTCTGAGAACTATTTTCCTCCAAAGGCTCCCCTCAAACGGGCAAACGTGGAGGGGTAAGGCATGGACAAATTGGCCTTTTAGGCTGATCGCTTCATGAGAGTCGATTCTAGATCAATCCCTTGGAGGGTATACTTTAGCGAACAGTTAGCGAAGTGCTTCAACGCATTTCAAATTTACATCCTCGTCGACATGGCTTCCCAATGCCAGCGCCGGCACCGCAAAGCAAATTGACTCACAGCACGGAAGTAGCTAGATGTGGCGCGAAACCAAATAAGTGAACGAATATAGATAGTGATAAATAGAGTTATTTTCAGTCTAGGGAGTTTGCGCCTCATATTTTCACGGACGACCGGAGTCAGTCAGGCGGCGAACTGGTGGCTCATTCTGACGGATGGACGGACAGCTTTCGGATTACTTTTAAAGTATGTTAATAGATTATATATATTATTAAGTTTATATATGTTAATAGGTTATAAAAATAGAACGTGTACACACTACCTTTGGCATTCGCATTTCAATGCTGGACATACTGCAGTGCAATTTCGTTGCATTTCATCTTGCATATATGCATTTCAATGCTGGTCCTCTGAATGATTAGGGGTATTAAATACATAAATTTATATGATAATTTATATTGATATTAAATCCATCAGTTACATAGTTATTAACATGCTGTCCTAAACGTTAAAACCGTTGGATGCGCTACTGCAAACTAGGTAAGTTTGCTCTTATCTGTAATTTGTATTGTATTTTTTCCATGTCCGATTTGTCATTATTTCTATGTTTGAGTGAATTTTTCGTTATATATTTATGTCTGGATCATACCTCTGAATATTTTTCTGTACATAGACGTTTATTTTATTTTCTAGTTTGGGTATATTTGACTCATTCGGAGGTTGTTTGGTGGAGGTTGTTAGCGGTTGGATGTTTGGTACCAGCCTGATATTGACTTTAGGCCGAGTTCTGTGGATCTTCCGATCGTTTATTTCATGCTTATATATATATATATATATATTATCTGTGTGTAGTTGGCAAGTTGATGTATGTATTTCGAGTTGATGCAGCAGCTTCGTTCCAAGAATGTATCTACCCACATTGCATTATCCAGGTTTAAACCAGATATATCGGTGTTCCATTGACGCGGTGTTCCAATTGCGGGAGTTCCTGAACGATATGGATTTATTGTAAGTTTTTTATATTTTGTTATGCATACTTAGTAATGATCGGTTGATTAGTGTTGAATTTAGGTTTGCATTGTCCATGTAGCACACTATTTCAGGCATAATAGGTCGGTTATCGCATCATTCTTCTTATTTTATTGAATCATGACCGTTTTAGTACGTGTCTTTGAGTTTGTATGTTATCTGTACAGTTTCCATCTTCAATTCAATCTGTTGGTTATTTATACAATATAGGAATATTAGGATATATTACGTTTGTATCTGCAATGTTGAATCTTATTACGTGTATAATCTAGTTAGATGTTGTTTATTTATTAGTGTTAAAAATATATTTTTACATCCTGGTAAGATGTTTCACGTGGATATTATAGATATAGAAGATTCGATGTGTTACAAACTCGGTCTTGTTGGTAGCTTATTGCTTGTTTATTGTAGCACCATACTTCAATGTTTAGGAGTTAGAGGAGTCCCCTAGGACATAGTTTGTTGTGTTTATGTTTATTTTTTATAAGTAGACTGAACATACTATGAAGAATACCTTTAGTGTATTACAATTTTTTAATGTGAATTAGAGAAGAGTAAAGAAATACGTAGTAATTTTTTTATTGATGTTCGTTTAAGAGGTGCAAGTCTGTACTGAATCTTTATAGAATTTCATCATTGAACCCTAGCATGTGTATAGTGTAACGTTTTATAAGACGATCTACTGATGAAAGGGTCCTGGCGTAGAGGTGGTTTACAATTTTTGGTTGTCATTTGAAGTTCGTCCATGTCAAACGTGATTTTTTTAAGTTTTTGTGAACATCGATCTTAAGTTCTATGGGTTTGTTAGAGAGGTTATGCGACAAGATGCTCATCGTTGTAGTCTTTTACTTAGGTCGTCAATGAACAGAAGCCCAGCTTTTTTACGACCACACTCATTGAGACTCATGTCAGGCCTATTCATAACCTCTGTACTTGTGTATAGATTCTTGGTTATGTCCAAGATATGACTTTACTCAACGTTGTTCAGACTAAACAGATGCATGGTACGCCTGAGGTATTGTATCATGGCCGGGTGTTTCCTCTAATTTTTTTTTATATATCAGTTGGTGGTTTGCTGAGGAGCGACCTAGTGAAACATTGTTGAGTTTGTTGTTTAGACACAGTGTGCTTCGATTATTTCTCCTACTAGAGGCAAAGCATCAGTTAGGTCTAGGAATTTGTTATAGACATGAACGGATACCGTAATATTATTATTTGTTATGCATGAACTCAGTGTTAAATGTCATATATTTTCGGTATGCCTGTTATGTTGGTATAGAATTTTCTCATGAACCAGATCACCTGAGGAGTCAAAGTGCAGGATTATTTCTATTTATTACAAGATCGATGTTGTACATCGGCATCATGTATTAATTGACCTACACCTTCCATATTGGTGAAGGATTTATCTTCTGGGGTACGGCAGGATACGACGTTTATCATAGTTAATCAATGTAGTTGAGGGTAGAGTAGAGAATCGTATTTAGCTACTTTTTAGAGTTGTTGTTGGATGTCTCGATTGGTTATCATAGGAATATATAAATATTAGGTATAAACTCGCCAAACTTCATAGAATGTTGGGTATAAAATATGCCTAATTGGTTGTAATGATCCAAAATACAGATAGTTTTTACCTCTCGGCATAGGATTTAGGTCCGGTTCCATTTCGTCTTGGAGAACTAATCTACCGGATTTGTGTAGAGTGTTAGTGTTAAAATTCTCCAATCATTTAATCTACATCTCAATTATGTTATCCGTTCGCAAGTCTTTACTATATGATTATTCCCTCATGTCATACTTATATAAATGTTTGTGATCCGTTTGCAGTTTATACACTTAGATGTTATTGAATCATTCAGGCTTTGCTCTGAGATTGCATTCCAATTCAGAATATCTGACTATTTTGAGCATTCACCATATCCACCATAGCATTTTTTATTATAGGTTTGCATTGTAGGGTAGCTGTAAACCTAACCCATCCAAACCTTATCTAACCAAGGATTTTTGTTTTCTCGTCTTCATACATATGTCATGTATTTCTTCATTGATTTAAGCTTTATTCATATCAAATCTATCCACTTGACTATGTAGTTTTTCCAATCTGTAGCAAATTGTGTGCCAACATATAAATATAAA
>SDVV010037202.1:0-10865 GCA_016164225.1 Gammarus roeselii
TCGTTAAAACTATATTTTAAATTATACAATAATGTATTAATGACAGTGAAAAGGGCAGATACTCAACGGCGCCAAACACCCCAAGCCCAATGATAAAAGGAGAACCATACTACAGGACTACGAGTAAAAAAGGCAAGCCATTCTGGGGTCGTTGAACAGATTCAAAGCCTAGTAAATGAACAACAAAAATAGGCTGAATGTGTGCCTACAGTCTGGTCGAAATTAGAATACTGAAACATAAAATCTTTTCCCTTATTTCGCGTATCATCTTTCTCTACTGCTGATCACTTTAGCATGATATTTATGCATACATTCTTTGAAGGTTTACCTCCTGCAGTGCTGCCACACCTTTTTGACGTCAGGTTTGGGCGGTCAGGAAGAAGTATTTTAGCTACCTCTCTAATGGTACTATAATTGGTCTTAAATAAATGTAGTTGCTTATGGGAATGGTTTCATTCACAGCCAAGGTTGAAGAGCAGACCATGGTTATTAAATGTAGGCTACTCATTTCGGTTCTTACAGAGGAAATATATTTTTAGAAACGATTCTGCTCCTGGGATTTGAGATTAACTTAGGCGGCAAAAATTGCAAACACTCCCAGAGTGTTTGTGCTGAGTCGGGCTGAAAATAGCGTTAATATTCTAGTATTGCTGGATTAGGGAAGAGACTGTGTCCAGGAATAACATCTGGGGATATACACGACGCATTCTTTACACTTCCGTAAATAATTTTTTCATGATTCGGTCTGAATTGGTTATGTATCATTTAGCCTAGTCCTAATAGGAAATGTGACCTTAGTTTGCGATGTCTGTAAAGTCGTAAAAATTCAGGGAGATAATTTAATTTGAAGGTAGATAATTCAAATTTTGGAGAGATAATCCAAATTACACAGGGATAATCCAAATTTCAGGGAGATAATCTAAATTCCGAAGAGATAATCCAAATTTCAGAGAGATAATCCAAATTTCAGAGAGATAATCAAAATTTCAGAGAGATGATCCAAATATCAGGGAGGTAATCTAAATTTCAGGGAGATAATCCAAATTTCAGGGAGATAATCTAAATTTCAGGGAGTTAATTCAGATATCGAAACATCTGTTGATGAATATGAAAGTTCTAGAGGATCTTTTAATTCTTCATGTCAACAAAGTCATAATAAATAACTGCTCCAAAGGGGCCGATGATCCCTTTCTCTGCAACACAAAGCGCGTCGTCGACGTTATCCGTACCTGATACGAACACAACTAAAAACGCCGCGGCACGGGTAGCAAAATTACAGTACATACCTACACATAAATATTGTAAGCGGCGGCAGAGGCATCAGCAGCATCAAATTCACAATATATTCCCAAACACATAGATACCCGCGCCACAGCACCCAGTCATACCCACGTTTGAGATTTATACCTAAAAAACACGGCTTAAACATAAATAAAATTCAAATATACATATAATTAAATTGCTAATCATTTCAACCACCATACACATGCAATATTTAACTTTGCCATGCGTCGAAACTACTCAAAAAGACCACATTTACTTCCCAGCATCAAATGTTAGTGGTACTCATCCAACCGCAGGCAACAGAGAATCTTGGTTGCGAGAGTTATTGATAAATCCAGCTCAACGACTCGAGCCGCGTGATCGAACCTGAAGGGTCAATGAACTGCTGGCGATATACCCTCCTCAGCCTGTTTGACACATTTACGTTAATACAATCGGTAAAGACTTCACAGCAGTGTTATTACGTCAACAGAGTCGATAATGACGACAAATAAGTATAAATTATTGTTATTTTGACATGGGCGTGATATATTACACATTTATAATCACAAATATTACGTTAACACAGTCGAAAAATGACGACACAGCGCAAATGTGATTTTGACATCGGTATGATATATCGCACTTTTAAATCACAAACAATTCACAACAAAATCATCACCCGGCGTAGCATGTCGACAAACGTCCCGCTGCGAACGACCCACCTACCGTCACTCCTCCAAGGTCACTGAACTGTATTTTCCTGCTGGTTTCTTGTATTTATATGAGGTGTTTACCGGAAGGGATCCCCGCACTTAGCTAAGCTGGCTTATCCCATCTGACCATGGTGACAGGAGGCCCTTTTGCATATGTAATTCCACCAAGCACGTTGATCGATTCTTCACCAACTCTATTGAAGGAGATAGTGCACAAGGTGGGAGTTGGTCCCTTGCACACTGGTCCTATATTACCAAACGTCATCTCATTAACGTTACACGTGCCATGCTTCAATCAAAATACAAAATCCTAACTAAAACATGCACGATACAAGGACATTAACATATAACTTATATAACTACCCACTACCTCCTAGGTGTGACCGGAAGTGGGCCTCCAGTTGAGGAGTTCAGACTGCCCTGCTATCTCCTGATCAATCGAGGCATTTGCTCCGCATTTTGTATCGATATGCCCTGAACATAACAATTAAGATATGCCGCCGGGGCTTCTGTAGGTCGGCTCTATACAGCTTCTGATGACTTCCACTGACTTATATTAATCCTTGGCCTAAATGGATCATTTCATGCCATTCCAAAAGTTGGTTGAAACGGTCGTATCGCCGCAAGTGTTTAACATTGGTCACCTCTGATTTGATGATGAACAATAGTTGATATTTTTTTTAATCAACTTTAATCTAAACATACAGATGTTTTTTTCCTAAGAATTCTGATGTTTGTTGGCCACTTCGACTTCGATTTGAAACAGTTGTATTTAAAATAATTACACAATCAATTAACAGAAGTTAATTTATTAGTACTTTTTGAAGATAATGAGGTTCGAGCAAACTAACAAGTTTTCATGAAAGAACGTCGAAATAACGTTACAATTAAATCGCAATTGGAACAAAGGCTTGTTGCAACCGAATTCTAATTCTCAGATTACTACGTAAATAATGTACTCTGTTTTTTTTTTCGCAAGAGTTTTATCCCTGGACAATCTGAATCTCTTCACAGGACTAAGGCATGTGAGGGAACCTACTTGAAACGAATCTGTTCTGAACATAAGATCACAATCATGTTTTAATTAGACCCTTTGTTATCTTTCAAACAAGTCTTCAAAACTGAGTCAACTTTCATACAATTTGTTTGAATTTCCGGCCGCGACGCAGGCTATACTCACCACCGTAAATGTTGCCAGGCCTGTTGGATTGGAGACTGGATGTATGCACGGTGTGCTATACTCGCAGCACGATTTACTCTGCCCAGTGCACCATACTCACTCTGCGGTGCACCATATACAGTACACCATACCCACTACACGGTGCACCATGTACAGTACACCATACTCATTGCACGGTACTCCTTGTACAGTTTAACATACTTCCTGCAATGTACACGATGAATAGTGCACCATGTACAGTATACCTAACCGACTGTTCGGTACGCAATGTGCGATGTACCATACTCAATGCATGGTGGAGCATGTGCAGGGCATCAAAATTACTGCACTGCGCTCCTTGTACGGTGCACCATCTCCGTGCACGGTGCACCATGTATAGGGTACCGTACTCAATGCCTGGTGCACAATGTACAGAGTACCATACTCACTGCTTGGTGCACAGTGTACAGGGTACCATACTCACTGCACGGTGCACCATGTACAGGGCGCCATACTCACTGCCTGGTGCACCATATTCACGGCACCATACCCACTGCACGGTGCACTATAAACAGGGAGCCATACCCACTGCCTGGTGCATCATGTATAGGGCACCATACCCACTGCACGGTGCACCATGTACAGGGCACCATACCCACTGCACGGTGCACTATGAACAGGGCACCATACTCACTGCCGTGGTGTACCATCTACAGCGCAACACTATGCATGGAGACCGTGGTGCAGATTGGTCGTGAATTATTTTCGAACACCGCCGGGGTCTGCGAAAGGGAAAGGAAACTCCAAAGAGTTCAGTTTTGTAAAAAAATCCGAAATATTCAGTTATCCGTTTGTTTTAAGTTAGTCCAATAGCGAATAACATATAAACTAATCAAATGAGCCTACATGTACAATGCGAACATCGTGAATGACGTGTTGGGTGTTCGTGGTACTGACAGTGATTGTTCTCAACCATGTGATGGGAATAGTCACTGCCAGCACTTAGTGCCATTGCACCTGTCAAATAAGGGACCACTGCGAACTTAGTACCATAATGTATGCCCTTAGAGCCACTTTTACTATTAGATTGCACCTGTCAAATCAAGGGCCGCTGCGCACTCAGTGCCGTAATGTCTGCCCTTATCACCGCAGTCACCGTTGGGATATAACTGTCAAAATTAATGCCGTTGCGCTCCTTGCGACATAATTTCTGCCTTTAAGGCCACTATCACACTGTGATAGTGGCCCTAACATCTGTTAGGGCCACTATCACAGTTAAATGCACTTGTTTGGGCCACTATTACAGTTGAATGCACCTGTTAGGGCCACGTTCACAGTTAAATGCACCTGTTAGGGCCCCTATCACAATTGAATGCACCTGTTAGGGCCACTATCACAGTTGAATGCACCTGTTAGGGCCATTATCACAGTTGAATGAACCTGTTAGGTCCCCTATCACAGTTGAATGCACCTGTTAGAGCCACTATCACTGTTGAATGCACCTGTTAGGGTCACTATCACAATTGAATGCACATGTTATGGCCACTATCACAGTTGAATGCACCTGTTAGGGCCACTATCACAATTGAATGCGCCTGTTAGGCTTACTATCACAGTTGAATGCACATGTTAGGGCCACTATCACAGTTGGATAAACCTGTTAGGGCCACTATCACAGTTGAATGCACCTTTTGGGGCCACTATCACAGTTGAATGCGCCTGTTAGGGCCACTATCACATTTAAATGCACCTGTTAGGGCCACTATCACAGTTGAATGCACCTGTTAGGGCCACTATCACAGTTGAATGAGCCTGTTAGGACCACTATCACAGTTGAATGTACTTGTTAGGGCCACTATCACAGTTGAATGCACCTGTTAGGTCCCCTATCACAGTTGAATGCACCTGTTAGGGCCACTATCACAGTTGAATGCACCTGTTAGGGCCACTATCACAGTTGAATGCACCTGTTAGGGCCACTATCACAGTTGAATGCACCTGTTAGGGCCCCTATCACAGTTGAATGCACCTGTTGCGCATTGAATGCGAGAAATAGTCAGCCCATTGATGTCAATGGTCAGCCCATTTGATGTCAATAGTCAGCCCACTGATGTCAATTGTCAGCCCACTGATGTCAATAGTCAGCCTACTGATGTCAATAGTCAGACCACTGATGCCAATAGTCAGCCCACTGATGTCAATAGTCAGCCCACTGATGTCAATAGTCAGACCACTGATGTCAATAGTCAGACCACTGATGTCAATAGTCAGACCACTGATGTCAATAGTCAGACCACTGATGTCAATAGTCAGACCACTGATGTCAATGTCAACACTCAGTTTGAGACAGCTTAGGTCCGCACTTTTCCTTGCACAAGACAGTGAACGAAAAAACTGTCTTCAAAACACTGATTTATCTATATAACGAATTGCCGAGACTGACAATTATAGGATGTGTTACCTTTGCTGAAAGTTTGCTTTCTTTTCATAGAATATGAACTTCTGGAACATAGTCTGAGCGCCAAAGTCATTATTGAATCATGAAATTAAATCTGACCTGATTCTAAGCAACGATGCCCTTGAATAACATTTCATCTATTCAAAACAAATAGTTTACATCCAGATAATGATATCATGCAAGATAAACTCGTAGAGGCTTGAAATATACCCAAACGTTCTTCGTTCTTTGAACCTTCATGACAAATTCGAATTGAATGAAGTATATTGTCAACACTCATAAGCCTTGTTCAACGTACAAAGTTGATGAATACCGGTGCACTAATTGAATTCGACCTCTTCCACCTGATCGATATCAGAGTATTTGTCTCTGAACTTCAAATTGGTTGGATTCCTGCACAGAACTCTTGATCCCGACAAGTCTGCAAGGCATTACCGAGTGACGCCTGCTTCTAGAGGGTATCATCAACTGACATTGATAGAGATTAGTTGAATTATGTCCCCAACATTGAATTATAATATTCCACTAGGAATTTATTTATTTCGTGAGGCCCGACAATATATTGCTAGTGTAGCATTGATTTTGTTCATCGCAATTCTCTAGAGACGCCCACTCTCCAGAGACGCCCATTCTCCAGAGACGCTCACTCTCCAGAGACGCCCACACTCCAGAGACGCTCACTTTTCAGAGACGCCCACTCTCCAGAGACGCCCATCCAGACAAAGAAGTGCAATGCCCAGGATCGGGCACAGATTTAACGTACGGTCCTGGATGCTGGGCTCAACCTCTGGGTGTTGTTTGAGGACTCGTCGCTGCTTGTGCGGTGGGCAATGGTCTATGGGCGACGACACCCGTCACTCTATTAAGCACTGGTCTGATAGTTGATCATTAGTTGCTGGTGTTCATCCCGCTTGTGCCTAATGTATTAGCGTCTTGCCTACGTTTGTGCCCTAAGTACTATTCCAATGTTCTCATGCCAGCCAACGTTTGTGTCCATTGTTTTGGAGTCAAGGAGACGTTTTTTAAATATTATGGTGTCCAGCAAATGTTTAGGTTCAATATTCTAGTCTCTAGGCTAGGTTTGCGTCCAAATGTTCAGGTGACCAGCAGAAGTTTTTGTCCAAATATTCTGGTGTCCACTGGACGTTTCTGTCCAATGTTCTACTGTCCAGCCGACGTTTTATTTCCAGATATTCTGTCGTTCTGGAAACATTAGGGTTCAAAATTCTGAACTTTAGACGACGTTTATGAACAAATATTCTGGTGTCCAGCAAACGTTTAAGTTCAATATTCTCATCCTTAGAATCGAGTGCGTTAAAATATTCGGTGTGCCTGCATGACGGCTTATTTGTAGTTTGGTCGGCATATTGTTGTCCTTACCATAACAAGACTATCATGAATCTGATGCATATTGTTGTCCTTACCATAACGAGACTATCATGAACCTGATGCATATTGTTCTCCTTACCATAACGAGACTATCATGAACCTGATGCATATTGTTGTCCTTACCATAACGAGACTATCATGAACCTGATGCATATTGTTGTCCTTACCATAACGAGACTATCATGAACCTGATGCATATTGTTCTTCTTACCATAACGAGACTATCATGAACCTGATGCATATTGTTGTCCTTACCATAACGAGACTATCATGAACCTGATGCATATTGTTGTCCTTACCATAACGAGACTATCATGAACCTGATGCATATTGTTGTCCTTACCATAACGAGACTATCATGTACCTGATGCATTTTCCTCTATTCTAATCACTCCTAAATGAATGCAGGATTTGACATGATTTAAAATAACGTCGAATTGTGAACCAAGTGATCCAAATCCTCGTGACTGAATTTTTGTTATCCGTAATTCGACTGGTCACGAAGTTCGTTGACATTATTTTAGGATATTCTTGAGACAACTAATACCTTCACGCTTATGAACTCTCATGACGACTCAACTAGAGATGCAGGATGGACTTTACTCTGTACGACCACCGACGGTAAAATTATTATTTTTCCGCAACATATACAACCAATGACGTATCATGAAATGTTAGGGTAAAGTTTAATTACAACTGCAAAATATTAAGGACACACTCGCCAGCCCTGATTTTTACCAAGTGATGTAGCCGATAACAATTCAGCATTGTGCTCGGGCAGCTAGTTAGCTAGAAACAAGTCTTGATCACATTTCTATGCTAAATGAAGCTGCATTGAGCCCGTCATGCACCGCCGTCCTTGATGGCAACATCCTACAACATTCCGGTATCAACGCTGATCAGCGCACCATGTCCCCTTGGTCGAGGGCCGCTGCTGTGGGGGCATCTCCTTGGTCGGGGGCTGCTGCTGTGGGGGTATGATTGGTCAGTAATACCTGTATTAGTTTAATCTACACCGGCTCTGGTCCTGCCGACGAAAATAAAACTTTTGAGAAGAAATCTGATATCTTGAGCAAATAAGTATTTGTTGGCAAATTTGAATAACCAACGAACACATTACTTTAACGTACTCCAAATGTATGTTTATCCATCCGACTCGTCAGCAAATAATCATCACCCCGGCTAAATTTTGATTATTTTTGAATTTGATGTAGATGAATATAAATATACTTTACTTTTGCAGGTAATAAAATTGCACAGTAGAATAAGATTGTACTTGAGTAACGGGAGAATACCGTTATTATATAAATGACTCGAGAATATGAAGCTTGATTGGAAAAAATGCTTAGGAAATAAATAGTTCATTATCTGTAGTTTTGTCTAATAAATTTTAGACATGCAATTAAATGACAAATGTCCGGGATTCTATCACCAACGACGCAGTAAAATAACAATGAAATAGGGAAAGCTGCGGCTACCAAGGATACTTACTATTAGCAAGGTCGGTTAGCTTTTGTAGGTGCCCGTATATCACAACAAGGGATACGTGCTGGTGAGTAATTTAAATACTGGTAGCAAACTCCGTAGACTAAGTTGTAATTTCCCCCTATTTGGTTGCATATTTTTTTGGTGGTGTAGATCCCAGGGAACCAAGATTGAAGAGACATATGAGTAATGAAGAGAAATATGAGTAGTAGTCCAATGACTAATGATTCCTCCCCCTCGTGGCAGAACAGGAAACACTTTCTGTTCGAGTCAGTGATTGATGAGAAATGAAGCAAACTGAACACGTGTCATCCTTGCAATGTCAAAACGGGGGAATTTGGTGAACTCAAAAATGGATTTTTTCATTTAGTCTCGTTGTTGACGTTTTGCACAATACGGATAGTCCATTTTTCGAAATTATGTGTTTTTATAATCTATCGGGATATTCTTCCACAAAATGAAATATATATTGCATTAACCTAAAATAACATATTATAGTTTAGCTTCGAGTGTTTTGCGCTAGTGTGCATCCAATTTTGACGAATGGTGTTTTTACTTTGTCATTGCTCATTCTGAATACCAACGTGGTTATAATTTCTTGTGGAAATAAGAATTTAAAGCTTATTAAACAAAAAACGTTTTCCGATTTGGAGAAATGAGTGATAAAAAATATTCCATGCATCGAAAGGTTTTAATTTTCGGGTATCTAATTGTATGGTAACCGAAATTGAAAAACGAGTCAAGACAAATCTGTAACAGGTGCCTATTCGCAGCATATCACACCTTCGGTACCCCAACCACCTAATAGGGAGCCTCGGTGTTCACCTATCCGCTCGAAAAAAACATACAATTAAAAATCCAACATAAGAGGCAACAAGTACCATGACAAAATTCTCAACTTTCAATCCATGTAACTTTCAATATTTCCTATTTACCCAAGGAATAAGCATGACTTCTAAAATCTAGAGCAGCATCCGCATACCAGACTATCTTTTTATTAAATTGAAAGCAGCCTATTTTTTGGAAAAGGCATTTGTTTTGAATTTGATAGGAGAAATTTGAAACTTCAAGAAAATGTAATTTGTGTAGTGATTAGCGCCGGACAGAGCAGCCACTTCATAACACGAAGCCTCCCGTTACTGGTAGGGCTGGATGTCGTGTTGATGCAATTACTTTGGGTGGAATGCCGTCCGCATTGCCAGCTGGGGTAAGGTACTGTTTTGGCCAGCTCAATGTGGCATTTGATGTCGTGTCAATGTCACTACAGTTGGTGGGCACCTGTCCACTCTACTTGATGAGAGAGCCCGACTCGGGCCAGCCCAATGGGGCCTGTGATGTCGTGTCAATGCCATTACAGTGGGCGGGGTGCCGTCAACAATGATTGCTCGTTCTTTCATCTTATATATTTTGTTTGAAGTTCCTTTCTTTCTCGAGGCATTTGCATGTCAATGAAGAGCACCAATCCGTCCCGGCAATTGTCGGCCCATTACAGCGACTGGATCAGGAAGACACCGGGAAACAGGATTAATTTTATTCAGACTTGAAACAAACTGAGTAGAGTGGCAGAGAGATAAGGCCAGATTTAATTTGGAGTGGTTGTTTACCCAAACTGGACTGTCTTTTATTAATTGAATTTGATCTACAAATGGTTAACTATCCTTAGGATAAGTAGAGGCAACATAAGACAAGACTATCTTTGAATCTAAACATCCAATATTGAAAAGAAAAATATTTGATAGTTCTGTGGAATAATTCTTTGCTAGACAAGTGAATCATATTTATGTAAAATAATACACAAAGAAACCTTACCTCACTATTATTATTATTATTATCATTATATACACACCTGGGTCAATGTACGGCACCAAGTTATCCAATCAGGAGGAGGAAAGATGGCAGAACATAGTAGAAGAAACGATTTTTGGAGACTGAGCCATCAAGCAAATTCCACAAGACAGACGTTCGCGTTTGATTCAATCAACCTTTCAATGAGATTTTATGTATTTAAATGAGTTTGCGCTCCTGCCGTTGGATTCTACAACGGCAGAAGAAAACTGAGGTGTGCATGAAAATACTTAATAACAATCGACCTTAACGCAGGGATGTCGTGATCAATATGCGATCACTAGGTATTTGTAGCGCCGAAGGTGCATCGAACAGCATGTAGAGTAAACTTGGCAACGAGAAAACACGATTACCATTTCGAATAATAAAAAAGATCTTCGGAAGCTGATTCATCAATGGATGTTGTATTTTAACCGGAAATACCTGGAAGAAGAAATAGAAAGCAGAGGCATTGCGACTATACCACAAATTTCACTGAGAATCACGACTCAGCAATATATATATATATATACATATACATATATACATATATATATATATATATATACAT